>PVKN010000986.1:0-59329 GCA_004027915.1 Capromys pilorides | reverse complement strand
AGCCTCTTCTCATGAAGGTCATGGCCACGTTTTGTAACTTAGCTCACTAAATACCCCAGTGACAAGAAATAAACAATTGTTGAAGTGGAAAGAGAATATTAAATGTATTTTAATGAAAAGGATTAAGAATGATCTCACTAATGAATGTCACACCACTTAAGACATAAAACAAACCAGTGAGAAGAGATCATAGATTCCCTCCATTTAAAAAAGAATGTCATGGTTTGGGGTTTTCTGCAAGAGAAACAATGTAATACATGACACATTGGATAATATTTTATAATGAATCACCCAAAGAATTACATACAAGTGCAGGAAACCTATCTATACACTAAACACTGAAGAATCCAGCTGAGGGCCTAGAGCTCATAACAATGCTTCCCACAAGTTCAACTGGAGGCCTACTACCAACAAGTCTCATGCAGGCCCACTTCACGGATCTGTGCTGGAAAGGCACAAAGGTCAGTGGTGGAAGCTACGAAGCAACACTGAAGGTAAACACCAGAGCTCCCCCAAAAGTACCACAGTCATCCTCAGCCAATAGTGAGGTCCTGAGCTCCTCCAGCAATGAGGAAAGCCAAGTTCCCATCAGGAAAGCCAATACAAGCTTCTTCATGAGGCTGAGCATGCACCATCTTCCCCTTCTTAGAAAGCGATGCTCAGTGCAAACAAAGCTTCTCCAAAGTTCATCAGGAAAGCCAGCATGACAAGGTCCTCCAGAACAGTCCAAGAGAACTGGCAGCTTCCAATGGCCAAGAGCTTCTCCAAACTGGATTCCTAACAGCATTTTTGCAGTTTCTCCATGCTACTGGCAACAACTCTACAGTGGGCCTCCTGCACCTAGCACCATACTAGCTTAATTCAGCTGGTTGTAGTAAGTTCACCACCAATCTACAAGATGGTTCTCCTATAGGAAAGTGATTGCTCATTGAACACTGGTGAGTTTACACAGCTATGATCTATGTTGTCTGCACTGCTGTTTTTTATTTATGAGATACATGAGTCTATTCTAAATGAGCCATGAAAAACATTGAGGTTTCAAATGTTTTCCATTCATAATTACTTTATTGTTTTAAAGACAAATTTAAAAATAACAACAAAAAAAAGCACTGCCATTAAATAATCTTGGGAAAGTAGAGATCAGATGCACCTCCTTCTGCCATATAGAGCAAGAATAGTTTTATGAAATTTTAGGGTGTATGGATTTTATTTTTGGCTCTTGAAAACCTAGATCAACTATCTGCCATAATGACCTCACGTATGTGCCATTAGTGAGATAAAAATCATCTTGGAAGAAACTATTTCTAGCTAGAGTTCAAATTCCAGGACAGTAATCCCATGGATATATCCAACCTTTATTCAGTCCCAGTAATCACTTATGTCAAATGGTATTTGAAAAATGTTTGTCCAGGTAGAGGAATTGCCTATAAATTTTATTGTTTTCATTTCCACTGTTCGACTTTTAAAATGCTTGCTGTAACAAAGTGTATCTGGAGTCCCCATATTTCATGTCACGGTCTCTTTTTAGTTTCTGTTTAAGGTTATGCTTCACAGCATTTAAAATTTTGTACCTGTTTTGGTTAGAGGTGTCAAAGTTTCTGTCACATTGAGAATTCATATGTACAAAGGAGATTTTAGGCTTCTGCACTATAGAGCTCCTAAAGAGCAGACTACACTTTACATATAAAGGCAATGTGATGTAATGGCTCAATTTCAAAGAACAAAAGCCCTTCATATCAGCATATCAACACAACATTCAGGGCAATGATCATATGGAAAAGTTATATATTTAGATGGAAATAAGTTATATTTGTAGAATTTCAGGGCTGAAAGATGTATCCCAGTACCATTTGGTCTGATCTTCGTAAGTTTACACATAACAGAACAAAGCCCAGAAGCAGAGTGACTTAACTAGGGTGAGGATTAAGCTAAATTAACGCTTTTGCCTCCAGTGTCCACAGAAATGAGGAACTTTGGAGTGCACCCTCTATATCTGAGAAATGGCCTGTCCTTTACCTTCTGGTATTTGGGCCAAACTCTGTAGATGCAGTAGTGCAGTCCTCTGAGGTAAGGGCAAAGACACTATGGTATCTTGATTTTCCAACATCAAAGTTGGTGTTGACTATATTGGAAGCAATACAGAGATGGAGCTCGTGGGCTTGACATGCACTTGTTTGGGGGAGGGGATCAGGAACACAGGCACCCCAGGGCTGAGCCTTTGCTTTCTGTGTCATAAGGAGCAATGGTGACTGTGGACAACATCTGTGGCTAGAGTCATTTAAGGCTATTTAGAAATTTGCCATGTTCTTCTCCTCTTGGTAACAGGGTTTCTCCTCCTATCTTTGGACCAGTCTTTTCCTAGAAAAAAAATGACAGCACTTAGTAAACTGTTTTGATATTATTTGTCTGGTTCACTGAAATTAGCCACACATTAGTAGGTAAATAGCATAGTGTTTACTTTGGATCTTGAATGTTCTTCTACAGGCTCATATGATTAAGGCTTGGTTCCCATCTTCTTGCACTGGGAGGTGGTGGAACCTTTAACAAGTCAGGCAGAGCAGGAGGTCTTTAGGTCCCTGGGGGCCTGCTCTTTAAGGGGACATGGGGGCCCAGGTCTCTTCCTGTTTCATTCTCAGTCATAAGCTACAAGGGCCTCCTGCATTTTTCCACTATGATGGGCACTATCTGGCCAGAAGTCCAAAAGCAAAGGAGCCTCAATAAACCTTTCTTCTTAAGTTATCTTAGGCATTTCATTACAGTAACAGAAAACAGGATAATACACGTACCTTTAGCATTCCATCTCGCTCCCATTTGTAGAGGCCACAATTACTGAAAGAAAACAGGTTTACCCAGCAGTGAGATACAAGCTTACACACGTAACAAAAACAGGCTCACTGTACTTATGAGGACGAGTATCCCTACAAGCAAGGAGGTTATAGAGCAGACTTGTAATCCTGGAGAAGAATAACTGAGACAAATTATAAGTATGCTGTTTTTATGGTGACATTTTTAGCCACCCACTCTGGACAGAGTGTCAGTATAGAAATACCCACTCCGAGAGGCTGAGGCAGGAAGATCACAAGTTTGAGCCAGTCTGGGCAATTTAGCAAGTCCTTGACTCAAAATTTAAAAAAGAAAAAATGCTGTTGCCATGTGCCACCCAAAGGAAGAGCAGGCTCATAGAAATGGCACATCCTCATCCGCTTTATCCACTGGCTCTTCCCTGAAGTCAAAACAACTGTGAAAAGTAAATATTCTGACTTGATCCAGGACAGTAAGGCAGCCATGACAGTTGAAAAACCTGAACAAAGAGGACTTCCAGACCTGACTTAAACATGTCAAGAATAAGAGGACAAGTGTGTCTGAGCAAAGGAGATTAGTGGCAATGTCTTTTACTGTAGAAAACAATAACAACTTTTTCAATCATACCACCTCTATTCACCAGTATCCCTGACACATTTTTCATTTCTTTAACAAACATTCTGTAGAACCCCTATGGCCCAGGAATCAAGAGAAGCTGAAGTGCTGCGGATTCAGCAACCAGAGGCAAAGAGGAAAGAACATCACGCAGGACCATGGTTGGGTGAACCGTACCCAAGACAGAGAACCCTTAGCACTCCTCGTACCTGCAGTGTTTTTTGGGGAGCCGGTCCAGAGAGATGCTTCTGTTTCCACAGGGACATTTGAAAAACCTCTTCAGGCCATCGTGCCAGTGATAGTCATGCTGCTCGCTGACACAGGTCTCCAAAGGCTTGAAGTGGGTGTAGGCACACTGCAGAGCGAGGCAAACCACACTGCCGGTGAGGGGCTCTGAAGGACGGACTCCATGACAACCTGCTCGCCATGTCTGCCCAGGTCACTGCAGGGCCCTGGGCCACCTAATTTTCTAGCTGTTGGACTGCATTAATTTTTTTATCTTTTCTCACATCAAGACAGTTTCTTCTAATATGTGCCCCACTTGCTGGTCAGGCAAGAAACAGTGATATTCTGTGACACAAACATGATCATAAGGGCCAGAGAAGAAAAGTACTGTAGACCTCTCAACAGCTTCAATTTGGCTTATTAGAGAATACTATGTATTACATACAGATTTAGTGTTTCAAAGGGAGACTGACCAGGAGCTCTTTGATTTCTTAAAAGATTATGAAAAGGATTCAACATCACTGTTCTTATTTCATAAGCAATAAAACCAAAACAAAGAAACTATATAATTCACTTTTAATTTTGATCTTCAAAAGGATCAGAGAAAATTGAGAAATGATAGTAAACTTGGACGCCAGGAGGATACCTGTAACTTCTGGTAATCACCATGGCTCAGATAAATTATTCTAGACAACTTCAGGAGATGCAGAGCACAGAAGAATATTGGCCAGAGTTGGCAGAATAATAGTTCCCTAATGCCAGATGTATCCCATTTCCTGAAACCCAAGACTGTTGTACTCTATGAGAAAGGGGAATTAATTTGGTAGGTTTTTAATTCAGTGATTTTATGTTATTTTATCTTTTGAGACAGGGTGTTGCCATGCAGTTTAGGGTAACCTTGAATTTACTATGTAGCCCAGGCTGGCCTCAAACTCATAATAATCCTCTACCTTGGTCTCTCCAGTGCTGGGATTATAGGTGTGTGCTGCCACTCATCTTAATCCAGTGATTATTTAAAAAATTTTTTAAAAGTTGTCATTAGTATATGTTTGTAGTATACAATGTGTTCATTGTGGGAGTTGGTATAACTTAAGACTTGGAAACGGTCTCAGCTTATTGGGCTTATCAGGTTGGTTCAGTGTAAAGGGTCCTTCAAAGTTGAAGGAATCAGGAAAGGAAACTGGGGTGATGTGCTCAGAGTTTGACCTGCTGATGCTGGTTTTAAAGATGAGAAGAAGGACTGGCAAGATAGCTCAATGGTCTAAACAGCCTGCTTAGGCAAGCTCAGGCAACCACAGGGATCATGGTTCAATTCCCCCAGGCCAGGGCAGGCTGAGCCAGCCATAACAGAAAGAAAGAAAGAAAGAAAGAAAGAAAGAAAGAAAGAAAGAAAGAAAGAAAGAAAGAAAGGAAGAAAGAAAGAAAGAAAGAAAGAAAGAAAGAAAGAGAGAGAAGATGGTTCCAGAAGATGACAATAGCAAGGAGATATTCTTCCTAAAACTTCCAGAGTGCAGTCTTGCCAGCACCCTGACTTTAGCCTAGTGAGAACCATACTTCCACAGAACGTAATATAAATTTGTATATTTTTGGCTCTTAGGTTTGTGGTAATTCGTTATAGCAATGGGAAACCACTACTATACCAACCATGTCCTTTAGTGCATATTGAAAGCCATCATGCGAATAGTGAATTGTGTTTCAAGTTATGTTTCATTAATCCTCTTCCCTTGGCCTCCCTGCTAGGAATTCTTACATTTTGGTGGCAGTTCACTCTGGCCTGATACCCAAATATAAGAAAACCAAGGCTTTAAAGAAATGGAGAAAATTATAGCCAGTAGGAAGCAGCTCATCCTCTTCTTATGCATTTATGGGCTGTGAAGGGAAGCAGCTATGTCCAGTAAGAAATATTTTTCCCTTCGTTTAAAAATTAATCTTAAAGAATAGAGAATTTGGAATTGTGTAATAGATTTGGGGTAAGAGGTCTACAAATAGATAATAACAATTCACACTCACTTGAATTTAGTGGGTTAAGAGCAACAGTAGCATGGCTCCTCAGCAGGGGGAACACGCCCAGTGCAAGGACAGCAAATGCTGGCCCATGGAGTGGAACATGAGAATGAAGTGAGTAAAGGAGGCTGGAAGAACTGCAGAGCTGCGGCTGCTGTCCAACACAGAAGCTCCCCTGCCAGGGCTCTGCCAATCGAGCTCCAAGGCTGTCCTTGCCTATCCAGGCTGTCTGTCTCCCAGACTAATAAATGACTGAGATACAACCCCTCATTTCACAGATTATTATGGTTTGTATCCAAAATCTGCCTAGAGGGTGTATTGAAGGCTTAGTTGTTGATGGGTTCTGGGGAAGGGACTGACTCAAGTGGACTCTAATGTTAACAAGTGAACCAATTCACTGAAATCATAATTTGCTGGCACTACTGGGAAGTGACGTAAACAGGAGCTAGGGCCTATTTGCTAGGTCACGGATGTGACCTTGGGAACTATGTCTCATCCTTACTCCTTTCTCTGACTCTCTGCCCCTCTCTGCTTCCCAGTTGACACATGGTGATCAGCTTTCCTCTCCTACACCCGCCATGTCTCTGCCTGCCATGGGCCTAGGACCCATGGAGCCAACTGATTAAACCAAAACCTCTGAAAGTATGAGCCAAAATGAACCTTTCATCCTTTATGCTGTTTGGTCACAGTGGCAGAAGCTGACTGATATAGTCCTGCCAAGTGTGAGCCCCTGGCATGTGCTCACCGTCTTACAGGTTACCACTCGACATTTCACTTCTCTGATGCTCCTCATCTTCTCTTCCATTTGTTCTTTTTTCACGAGTGGATCAAAATACTGTTCTTGGAGCTCAGCCTCAGCCTGAAGGATGAAGCACACATGAATACTCATACGAAATGCAAGGTAGCTTCAGGCAGTTCAGTAAGAACAATTTAATAATGACTCCAGCAGTTCAGTTCATGAATAACCAAAATAGAACTGAAGTGACTGGTTTAAACTTACAGGATCCTATGGGCTGGTGAGATGGCTCAGGAGTCTAACGTGCCTGCCTAGGAAAGTTTAGGCAAGTGCAAGGACTGCAGCTCCATCCCCGGCACCACAAGCTGCGCTAGCCTCACCCTCAGGACAGGCTGAGACAGCCAAAAATAAGTGCAGTAGGTAGGTAGGTAGCTAGGTAGGTAAATAAATAAATAAATAAATAAATAAATAAATAAATAAATATTACAGGATCCTAGACAGCACCTTGTGAAGTACAAAGGTGATAATAAGTAGAACTCTTAAATGTATGTTAAAATGTATGTGTATATGTGTATGTGGGAAGACATGCAATATGAAAGCACTTGATTTTTAGAACACTAAATACAAATAATGCCAATAACAATACTAGTAATTTTTTACTGTGCCAGAGACTGAACCCAGGGCCTCACGGCTACTAGGCAAGTACTTTACCACTGAGCCATATCTTCAGATTTTTTTTTTCTTTTATCTGAAAACAGGGTTTTATCACTAGGTGGTCCAGGCTGATTTCAAACCCACATCTTCATGTCCCAGCCTCCTGAACAGCTGTGATCACAGGTGCACACCATCATGCCTGGCACTTCGAACATTACTAACAGCATCATCAGATCCAGAGTACACCGAAGGCATTTTCTTGCACTGTCCCAGTACAGGCTCCCACAGGGAAGGCTGCAAGGACCCTGGGGACAGCAGCCTACCTGTGAGGTCCTGGTCTCTGGATGGAGCTCTTGCTGCAGATGGGAGTAGGGGTGAGCATAGCAGAATGTGGGTGCAGCTATGGAGTTAGTGCAGCCATGCAAGCAACACAGCCACAATAAAGGAGCAGAGCTGGGAGCAGGGCTTGTCCTACGTTGAATTCCTGGTTCCCCACCCACCCAAAAAAAGGAGCTCAGCCCAACAGACTTTAGCCTTCTCATCCTTTCCTGCCTGAGCTTTAATTCAAGTAGAAAGCAGACATTCTATGTCCAGCAACAAAAAGCAAAAAACAAAACCCAAAACTGTCCTATAACTTCCTAAGCAAAAGAACAGATCACTAGGATTGGTGGAAACACCCCAGCCCTGAGAGACATTTTGCAAAGCTGCAGAAGCACTGTGTTGTTAGCCCATGACTGCCTCCTGTACCGCTGACAGAGAGGCAGGATGCCACACCATAGCAATGCGCACACTGGTTCCCTACGCTAGGAAGAACTGTGTACACCTCTGAGTGCTCCGTTGGACACCGTGGGAGTGAGCAACCTGCTGAGCACCTACAACCCAACTGCTTCCTGTACAACACTGCAAATCTCCTGAATGTTCTGGGGGTTCAGTGAGGCAATTCTAGTGCACACTGAGGGATGAAGGTGCTTTGATTGCTCAGGACAGCTCACTGGTGATCACGTGATCAAAGATACAAGGCTCAGGGGGCTGGACAGATAGCTTGGTGGCATAAGTGCCTCGCTGACAAGCACAAGGTCCCAATTTCAATCCTCAGTACCACATGCCATGTTGGCTGCAGCTGTCCCAGCCACTGAATATAGGTGTGGTTGTACATGTCTGTAACCCCAGCACTAGAGAAGCTGACATGGGAGGATCACCACGCGTCTGAACCACATAGTGAGACTCTGTATCAAAACAGAAGAAGAAAAAAAAGAAATAGAGACTTGGTACTTTAGTTTCCCACACGAGCCCTCACTTCTGTAAGTATAAGTCTCCACTTCTTTTATTATTTCCTCTAAGATAGTTGGTGCCCCAGAATTTACATAATGAAATACATATTTTTATCATGTTTTTGCTTTTCAATATTTCATTGGTCAGCATATTATTATATTATTATAATATATTATTATATTGTTAACAATTTTAGATTACTAGTATAGATAATTCATATTATGCATGAGTTTTACTGCACGATAATAAGGAAACTATTCAAAGTGTTTGTTATTGCTGGGTGTGGTAGTGCATGCTTACTGTAATTTCAGCATTCAAGAGGCTAAAGTAGGAAAACTACTGCGAGTTCAAGGTCAGGCTGAACTACATAGCAAGATTCTGTTTCAAAAAAACCACAAAACAAAAATTATGGGGCCGGAGAGACAGCTCTGTGGCACAAGTGCCTGCCTGGCAAGTGCAAGGTCGTGAGCTCAAACCCCAGTCTCTCAAAAAAAAAAAAAAAAAAAAAAAAAGTGTTATTTAAAAGGGTGCAAGGGTTAACTATTGATTTAGGGCATTTAAAATGCCCATATAAAAATATTTAAGTGGGAAAAAAGTCCCTTCTTATATGGCAGGGCAGCAAACAGTATTTAGCCCTTTTAAAGGGCTAAACATAAATAAATAAATTTATGTTTAACATAAATTCAGGGCCAAGCAGGTAGCTCAGCTTACTAAAGTGCCTGCTTAGGCAGATGCAGTGATGGGTGGGGGTAGGGGTTTGATCCCAGGCATGCCATGCCAGGTCGAAAAACAGGAGGACTGCTGTGAGTCCAATCGGTGTAGTGAGATCTTGTAGACCTTGTACTAAAAATACAAAAGGAAAAAAACACACACACAAAACATGAGTTCACAACTACAACTACATGCAAAGATTTCAAATAATAATAAATCAACTGCTATTCTTTAGTGCAAAGATAATATCTTCCAGGCAAAAGTAAAATCTATTAGAACTGTTATTGCTCTTCAAACAATCCCAAACAGCAGCACAGCTACTTCTTGGCTTAGGCAAATAAACAGATTCTTAATCCTGCAGTAAAGTATCCTGCAGGTTTGAGGGCCAGTGATGTCTCCTTGCTCTTGAGGGTTCTTACCTCTTTCAGGATGTCTGTGTGCTTTGATTTGGCTTTTAGAATTCTCTGAAATTCTTCAGATTCCAGGTAGGCAAGCTGCTCTCTCCTTTTCTTCTTAGCAGGCTCCAATTCATCTTTAGCTGCAACAGAGGAAGCAAAAGAAGCCAGTGTGCCTTCCCCACACAGCGTCCTCGGGCCCCCCTCTCTATTAAGCAGCCTTTCAATTTTTTTTTTTTTTCTTTTTGAGACAGAGTCTGGCTATACAGTTCAGGCTGGCCTTGAGTTCACTTCTGTAGCCCAGGTTGGTCTCAAACTTGCACTGAGCCTCCTGCCTCAGGCTCGCCAGTGCAGGGATTACAGGCATGCGCCACCACACCAGGCTAGCCCTTTCAGTCTTGAGCCCTTTCAATCCTGAGCTGGCACATGCAGAGGGCCTCTCCAGAAGTGGGCTGAGAACTGAGCCTGGAATGCGGGGGAGTAGCAAATCTGACCCTGGGTCAGAATTTCTTTTTCACTTTTAATAGAAAAGTGATGATAATAGATGCCAACAGTAAACATCTTACTTAAAAACTAATTTTAAAATGACATTCAAGTTTTTAAAAAGGAGCAATTTAAAAAAGGAATTCTATGCTTTCAAAAAGTAAAATCTTCACACCAATATATATATGCAATGATCCAAGTGAAATTCTTTTCTCAACTGATGAAATTATATATAAGTTTATTTCAATTTCATGTAATTAAAAAAACATGACCAGTTCCAGTTGCAGAAATCCTACTAAGGTGGTGGGGGTGCAGGCCTGTAATCCCAGCACTCAGGGGGCTGATGAGTTTGAGGCAAGCCTGAGCTATATAGTGAGCTCAAAGCCAATCTGAACTGTAGAGTGGAACTGTCTCAAAAAACAACAAATCCTACTTACACATTCTACATATGAGAGAGAACACACACAAAAGCAAGACTTGCTATCAGGATGAGGGTTACGGCCTGGAACATTTCCCTTATCAGTGGGCTCTCCTGCTCACTGCAGTACCTTCAGGAGAAAATGTGCTGTTCTTTTCTACGCGTGCTTTTACTTCTTGTACATCCTGGAGGCTCTTTCTCTTCCTTGTAATGTTGTTTGGATTTGTTTTCGTAAGAATTTGGCCTTTTACCCTTAACTTAGCAATAGCAGCCAACTAGAACAAATCAGAAGAGGGGAATAAAAATTAAAAAGACAAGGTGGGCACCTACATCCCTGGGATCCCTACAGGCACTAGTGGAGTCTGGCTGTCCTGTTAGGTATTGGCAGAGTATTTCTTCATTTTACTTTACATCATTAACATAATAACTAAAATTTACTAGCACAGAAGTTGATGAATAAAATTTCAGTTTATTTCAACCTAATGTAAACAATTTAACATCAGCTAAACCATAGGCTTCTAGCTCTCTATCAACACAAGTGTACTTTGGAATTTTTCAAATTAAAAACAGAACAGAATTCTAGTTCTATCCCTGACTGGCTGCAAGTGTAAACAAATTGTTTGTTTTATCAGCCTCAGTTTCTATATTTATAAAATGGGTGATCTGGGTACAGTGGTACATGCATGTCAATCCAGACTTTTCTTTCTCAAAAGGAAAAAACCAACATTGACAATCATCGTAACAACAACATGGAGTGATGCCATCTTTTAAAGATGGTAGTTGTGTGGGTGGAACAAGATAATGCATGCAAAGCATAAACTGTTGCTTAGTAAATAGCACAGCAGGCAAACATCTCAGATCTAGGCACACGTTATCAATGTGTGCAACTGATTATTATTATTATTATTGGTATCACCATTATGACTAGTGCAGGGAGGGCTTTGGCATGCAGGGAACCTCTGTCCTTAATTTGTAGATAGCTGGTATGTAGAGAAAAGCAGAGGGCTTGGTACGAGACCCAGAAAGTAAACAGTGGGGTTCTGGGTGTCCCATGCCAGCTATAGCAACTTTCATCTGGCAACAGATGACTCCTGTGTAACATTCCCTCTGAAGGACTTTTGATTTTCATGCTGGGAATGGAACTTAGGGCCTTGAGTGTGCTCGGCAAGGTCACAGGGTCTACCACTGAGATAGATCCCCAGGCCTAAAATGGGACTATAGGGCTACTTTAGTTTGGCTTCAACAATTCCAAGAATTTTTCATAACGCAATGGCTCTGGCTATACGGCTGGATCTTCCTGGAGGATGACTCCTTTTTCTCATGAGACAGAGGCTCCAATTCTTGAATTAAAGGGATTATGCTGATGCTATCATCAAATTTCTTTCATTCTGCTAACCAGGATCTCTCTGATCCTGCTAGGTAAATAGCTGCTAGGTGTCTTTCTTGGCTGTAAGTGCCTAGTATGAAAATCAAGCTGTGTCTTACCAAAGATAAGTGTAAAGAGAGCAGAAGCCGGTTACCTTCTTAGCTTCTGCTAATGCACTCAGCTTTGGTCGTGGTGGTGGTGTCTCATCAAAAAACAGAACATCATCTCCTTCTGAGATGCCACGCCCAAGCTTAGGTATCTGTGGGGCAGTGGCTCTTTCCTGCATAGGGAACTCAGTGCCCATTTGTGGAGACCGGGCAGGTGGCTGCTGAGACGAGCTTGGTACCACTGGACTTCCAACTTCACTGGAGCTTTGGAGAAATCTTTATAAAGAAATACACAGTAACAAAATGTACATAAGGCATCACACAGATGAAAACTCTAGGTCTCAAAATGGATGGAGACCCTAGGCAGGTCACCAGGTAAACAGCTGAAACTAGTATGAAGAATACTAGCTTTACTCAAATGTGGGTTCAATAAATTTCCATTGAATAAGCTAGAATTCTTCTGCCACTGTAGAACTGACTGCTGTTTCACCAAATGGCTTTCTAATAGATTTTCCCCCACAGCACAGACCTGAAGTTGAACTGTGGTGGGATCCTATTCCAGAGGTAGTCCTGGGACCTCCAGGACCTCTCTGATTCCTTTGCATTTTAGTTTGCTCTGCTGGTAATACACACACAAACACACACACACACACACACACATGCACACGCACATGGAAAAAAAAAAACAACACACAGGTTGTATGTATTGTTGCAGGTCCTTAAAAGGAAAGTACTGTAACCCACAGGGTAATTATGTCACACCGATTTAAGAGCTATTTAAAAGTGAGAAATGAAAGTAAGGTCAGATCACATTGTTGATAATGACAGACCCAGGCCAGACGCCAGGCAACCCCGGGACAGTATCTCTTCACTATCAAGGCTTTCTTCCAAGGTAAGCCATAGGGTGATTTTGCAGACTACTTACCAAATCCTACCTACACATAACTTATTTACCTATTAAGATTCTGAACAATGTCCGACTGCATTAGGGCTTATATCCAGATGTCCTCCCAAAGCCTCAGGTGCTTACGGGTGGGGTACTGGTAGTGACTGGATCATGATTATGGGTGTGTGACACTGGATTGGTCCACTGTTTATTGAAGAAAGAAGTTATACACGGAGTTTGAGCAGCACCAACCAATAGGATTATAGTCTGGATGGAATGAAAAAGCAAAGAAGGAAGCTGCATCACTTCCTACCTGCCCTGCCATGGGCTGTTTCTTTTCTGTGAGGTTTCTTTGCCATGCCATCCTGCCTTGGAGCCAGCCAGCTATGGACTCAAACCTCTACAAGCTGTGAGCCAAAATTAATCTTTCCTCCTTTAACTTGTAGGCATCGGGTATTTTGCTCCAGCTTAAGAAAGTAATTACCCATGTTTCCTTGAAAATAATTAGCCTTGAAAAACTAGAAATCAAAAATGCCAGTCCCTTGGGCTGGGAGATAGCTCAGCAAAATAGGTGCTTGCCTGGCAAGTACCAGATCCTAAGCTCAATCCCTGGTACTGGGGGGAAAAAAAAAGTAATAAAAATACCAAACAGCCCATCTTTGCCTTACCTGCTATAACTAGTCTTGCTTGGTAGCTACTGTGTAAGGCAGAAAGAGTGTGAGACAGACTGTAATGCTTTCTCACAGATGCTCTTTTCTTTCTACAAAGGTCACAACCATATAAATATACACATTTTCATTTCTACGCTACAAAAAATACATGTATGTATGTATGTTACCTGGAGGAAGACAATAAATACGTTTATAGATATTCCATCAGCACCCCAAACTAACTGCCTGAGATCAAATCCATTCTCCGTTTCTCCAGGCACTGTCCTTTTGTTTGACTTTGTTTTTCCTAGAACCACTTGGCTTATAGCAGCCTACAAGTAGGACAGCACGGAGGTTAAACACTGGAGCAGAACTCGAGTGAGTGAAAAGCCCACTCTATCATGTTCCAGCTCTGAGATCTCAAGGTACATCATTAGAAATAGCAGGATGAGGGCTCACAAGATAGCTCAGTAGACTAAGGGCCTGCTTAGTCAAGCACAAGGACAGGGGTTAGATTCCCAGCACCACATGCCTTGCTGGTCCTGCCCCTGGGTGTACTAAGCTGGCCACCAAGACTGGGTGTGGTAGTGTGTACCTATAATTCTAGCACTGGGGAGGCTGAAAACAGGAAGGTCACTATGAGTCTGAGCTGTGTAGGGAGACCTTGTACCAAACAAAAAAGAAAAGAGACAAAGAAAGAAAGAAAAAAAGAAAGCAAGCAAGCAAGCAAGCAAGCGCGTGCGCACACGCACGCAAAAAAACAATTCCTTTTACTCACTGTGAGGTGGAGTGAGATGCTGTTATGTATGGAACAGGCTGAACTGTACATGATAAATGTGTATGAACAGTAGCTCTATCATTATTCAGAAAACCTGGACTCAGAAAATCTTTTATTCGTCCACTTTCATTTCTCCTTGATTTTGCCTCTAATATGACTATATTTTTTAGTGTCTCATTTAATTAAACAAGAGCAATAATCTCATTGGTTTTGCTGTATATTAAAAAGCTTAACTAGCAAAACCAAGAAATTAGCCAAACAAGTAAGAACGCTTTCCCTTGACCAACAATTCTCTTCATACTTCACTCCTTTCTCTTTTCCACAGTGATACTAGCCACTCTTACGTGGAACATCTACTCTCAGGAGTCACTATCCTCAGGTAGAAGTATTTAGCCTTCAGTGCTGTTTAGGTTATGACAAAATTGTAGCCAACCTAAATCTAAAGTTGTATTTTGGGAATCTATTAAGACATTCAGAGGATTTCTAAACAAATATTTAGTCTGCTTCTCTTACCGCCTCTGTATTTCTTCAGATTTTCTCTTTCTCAGCTCCAACATCTGCTGCTTCTGCTGCTTCAGGAGGGCTGACGCTGAGATAGATTGGATGGCAGGTTTGGGGCTCCCCAGAATTCCTAAAACGCAAGCCCAAAGTGAGGGGCTCTTCAGGAGGTGAGTTGAGTCGGGCATACACACTATACTGGGCAAGCCAACCATACCTGGAGTCTTGGCTTTTGCTAAATGCTTCAAGTTTCTGGCTCCACTTGTTGGTAGGTCCATCAGTTCCCTGAATTCGTCGGAGCAAGACAAGCTCTTCTGCGGTATTCCTGGGACATGTAAACATCATTGTTATAGGACTCTAAATTCTGATCAGTTGATGTCACCCAATCTCTTAAGGTTAAACTCCGTGCTTATAATTTAATTGTAAATAAACTAGATGGAATGCTAGAAAAATAAAGAACCTATAACTTTTAGCATCAGATTAGTACTTAAGTGTATGCAAGGGTATTTAAGTATAGGCTATTTCTAGTAATGACTGGACCATTAAGCACCTAATATCTGTGAGGTAATTTCATACACTATTTCATAAAAGTGCATAGTGAAGGATTTGTGGTAGGCCCTGGTCACTACCAGGACCACAAGCGCAAGGTGGGATGGCATTTTTTGGCTTAGGACTATTTTAACAAAAGGTAAAATATTCTTGAGAGGACAGAGCAGGAACCTGAGTCCACTGATTCTAAATGCTGGCTGTCACGAGTCTGACAGAAATATATGAAAAAACTTTAAGAAATGTACAGCATGAAGACATAACTACAAACATGCTGTTTCCTCTGTGTCCTGCTACCGCATCTGATGCCTGTATCCAAGGTCACACTACTGACCAGGCAGCTGAGGAGTAAACAGTAATCACTTAAGAGAGCAGGAGTTGCAGACATCCTCAATTACAAGTACTGAATTTTTAAACAGGATAAAGAAAGGTAGGATGGAGAAACATACATACCGAGTTTTTGCCGTGCTTCCTGAATGATGGAGCTTGTGCCCTTCACAACCAGATTGGTCAGAGTGGTTTGAATCTTCTTTTTGGGAGCAACAGCTGCTGCACTGAAATGACAAGAGCCACCCCCCAGGAAAAGAAAATCTACTTACTCCAAGCTCTATGGAGTCAAGAAGGCAGAGCAACGCTACGGCATTTACATCAACTGCCAAAGTGCCTCAAAGCACCACGTCAGCATGTTTTGCAGCCACCGCAGACTGCAGATAGGGGGTTCATGCAAAAAGAAGCACAGGAGGCAAACTACAGATTTGTTTCAGCCCCTTGTAAAAAGAAGAAATATGAAATATGCTAACATTTTGGTTTAGAAATCTAAAAATTCATCTTAAAATAATGAACTAGCCAGGCATGGTGGCACAGGTCTGTAATTCCAGCACTCTGCAAGGCTGAGGCAGGAGGATCACTAAGTCAATCTGAGCTACACAGTGAATTCAAGGCCAGCCTGAATTACAGAGCAAGACCCTGTCTCACAAAGGCCAACTAAGGACTATGTACAATATAGGATATTAACTATAGCCTAATCAATAATGTTCTAGCCAGGAGTGGCAGCACACGACATCACCCTGCAGGAGGTCCCACAACATCCAAGTTCATAAACTTAATTAAGTATGGGTTCAGAGACATCTAAGTCTTATGGGAAAATGATCCCAGGGATGAGCACCATGATCATCATTGTTAACCACCCACAGTTGGGCAGAGAGATACCCTGGGCTCCATGGTGAGGACCACCACAGCAGGACTCACCCAATTCCTCTCCCCAGAGGTCACAGGTGGCCAGCGAGAAAAGACAAAACCTGGGCAAGTATCTTCACAGTTAGGCAAAGCCCAGGCACCAGGCCTCCTCTTAGACACAAACCATCATTGTCTGAATAGAAGCCCCAAGAATATCTTACATGGAGGCTGCATAGGATTCTGAAGAAATTCCTCCATAGTAAAAACCATCTTGACACAGTCGCTCTTTCAGGCTAGAGCCTTTGCGGGCAAATTTCTTTGGAATCCGTCCTCCTGAGAAGGTAGACTGCAGATCGGCTCGCTTAGCACTGAGCTTCTTATACTGGGCCTGGACATGGTACTGGCAGTACTCACAGTCGTGCTGGGGGAAGAACAGTCACCGAGCTAGTCAGCAGGCAAGGGCCCAGGGAGGATGCACCCCTGCTGCCTGGCTGGTCACCAGTTCCCACAGCTACTGAGCAACAGGCTCCTTCCTCAGGTCCCTCTTAAAGTACTTGTCCAGCAAGAAGTCAGGTCACTCATCCTTTCTGCCCTTGAAGTATAAACTGGCTTCCAGAAGAAATCGCAGAAACATATTCAGTGAAAGGGGGCAGCCATAAGAAGTCCCAGTGTGACTTTTACAGGAAGTCATCCTTTTATAGGATATACCCAGAATGGGCAAGTCCACAACAGCACAAAGAAAGCTGGTGTCACAAGGGATGGTGGAAACGGAACAGGAAAGATTTGGAAAGATTTAAAACTAGAGAGCTTGTGACTGTGTGGCTAAACTTCACCAAATTGCAAGCTCTGACGATGGCTCACTGTGTGTACTTGAAGGCCCTCAAAAGAACGTTAAGTCCAGTTAGGTGGTAGAAATATTCCAAGTTCAAGGCCAGCTGGGCAATTTAGCAAGACCTTGCCTCAAAGTAAGAAAACTAAACATAGCTCTGAGGTAGAACATTTGCCTAGCATTCATGAGGCCCTGAGTTCAATCCCCAGAACCACATACAGAAGAAAAAAAAAAAAAAAAATCAGCTTCTAGCAAAGCCTTTCTAGCTATTTGTATGATTGCTCTTCAGCCAAAAGTTATGTTTTCAGTAAAAGAAATCAAAAGAAATAAAGTCTGTTGTACTGGTGAACTCTTAGAAGTACCGATGATGGATTTTTAATGCATGGTTCCAGCCCTTTTATGATTTCTCAATACCTAAGATCTCTTTTTTGTGTACTATCTTTCTCTTTTCTATCCCTTGCTCATCAGTTCACGTACTCCAAAGGAAGGAAATGAGACGAACCCAAAATTTGTCACCTAAGCCTTCAAAGAACTCTAAGGACTGCTTCGTGTTCACTACAATGGGTATAGTAAACAAGACAAATAAGCCAGGCATAATGCCCACATCTGTAATTCTAGCACTGCGGAAGGCTGAGGTAGGAAGATCACAAGTTTAAACCGAGTATGAGTAATTTAGTGGCCTACCAAGACCCTGTCTCAAAATAAAAAGGCCCAGTGGTGTAGCTTAGAGCAAAGGTCCTACAACAACCAAAAAATAAAGGAGTTGGCATGAAAGGAAATGTAAAGAAACTAGAGCCTGTATACAGTGGCAGCAGGGATATATAATCGCCCATTCACTTTGCAAGCCAGTCCAGCAGTTCCTTCAACTCTAAACAAAGCTCTCATCCATCCCAGCAAAACTGTTCGACATATACAGGGAACAGAATGGAAACCACATATCCATGCAAAGGCTTGTAAGTGACTGCTTATAGCAGCATTCTTCAGAGATCGATGTGGACACAGCCCAAATGTTTACAAACTGAAGAAATGGGTAAACAAAATGTGGTCTATCCATACAGTGGATATTTAACCATAAAAAGGAATGATGTACTGCTACATGCTACATGGACGAACCTTGAAAACAATATTCTAAGTTAAAAAAATCACCAAAGGTCACATTTTGTGATCCCATTACATGAAATTTTCAGAATGGAGAGATCCACAGAGACAAAAGTGGAGTAGTGCTGACCAGGGACTGAGGGGAAGACTGAGGAACGACTGCTAAGAGGCCTGGGTTTCTCTTGGGAGGCAATGAAAACACGTAGGCTCAAATTATATAGTGGGGACGGTTGCACCACTGTGTCTATACTACAAATTACTACATTCCATAAAGCAGCATATTGTATGGCATATGAATCATAACTCAATGAAATAAGTTTTTCAAAAAAGCACTTTAAAAAGCTATATACTTTGAGTTTAGGACAAAATAAGGCTTTTAGCATATTTCACCATTGTGTTTGAACCCTGCAACTACAAAGAAGTGAGAGCAAAATGCAATTCTGTCCTCCTCGTGCTTCCATCAGTTGGCAGAAATAGATCACTTCCCAAGAGGTCAAAGTCTCGCTATCCTCTTCCTGACACCCCTGCCCCCTAGCTTTTTAAAAGCTCATTATAAAGCACACATTCAATGATCTCATTTTGACTCCTCCTGTTTTGTAAGAAACTCAGTTCCAACTTGATCATATGGCCAAAGCACCTAGCATCTGTGGCTAACAACTCTCATCTTTAGTAGGGACCATCCTCTTGGGGTTGAAACCAACCAAATTAACTGTCTGTGTACATGGCTCCCCATTCTTCTTCTTGGCCTTACAGGTTCCCAGGTCAAGAGCTTCACCCATGATTAAGATCTTCTGAGGATGATCGATGGATAGGCACATCTGTCAGAAGGAAGGAGGCAAAGAGTTAAAGGTAGACAAAGGCATGACCCTTTATTAGCAAGGGTGGATAAAAGAATGGCTGGGATAAATAGATATAACACAGCTTCAGTGGTCTAAAGGAATTTCAAGCCAGGGCTTGAAACAGTTTTAAAGTAAACTGTTTTAGGAATAAGAGTGCAGAAGACACATTCAGCTGTCTTCCAGGACCCCTTTTTCCTTCCTTCAAGCCATCAGAATCCTGACTTTATCTGGGTTGCTAAATGCTCAGCCCCAAAGAACAGGTCCTACTCCATTTTCCTAGCTTCCTGCTAGCTAACAATGTCATGTAACTAAGTTCTAAGCAATCGGATTTCAGCAAAAGCTGGAGGGGACTTGGTGAGGGACAATGATTGCAAGTGCTTTCTTTCCAGTTCTTTCTGACCAATGGTTTGAACTCAAGAGAATGGACCCTGAAAGGCCTTGGCCAATATAGTTCTCCTGCTTCTGGCTTGCAATTCTCAGACAGGATGCATCCTGAATACAGTATCACAAGACAAGGAATGAAGGTCCTACTTAACCTGGGCTTTGTCGTCATCCCACTCAGAACAGGATTTTTTTGTAGCACTTAAGCTCAGCAAGTCCAGTGGCTACTGGGTTACGAGATCCAGAGCAGCACACTTGGGGAACTCTCTCCACCAAGCACATCTGGGAATGGGAAAGTGAGACTCCATCCATCTTGCCTGAGCCCTGAGGAATCAGCTCACCATGGACTCTAGGCTGCTGCTTCTTCCTGTTGTATGTCTCCACATAATAAAGTCCCTATATGCGACCTTATGCCAAATACATAATGGACAGATCCACAGAGACAGAAAGTGGACTAGAGCTGACCAGGGGCTGGGGGAAGAAGACTGGGAAATGACTGCTAAGAGGCCTCGGTTTCTCTTGGGAGGTAATAAAAATACGCATGCTGAAATTATTTAGTGGGGATGATTGCACCACTCTGTGTCTATACTACAAATTACTATATACCATAAAGAGGTATACTGTATGGTACATGAACCATAACTCAATGAAGTGAGTTTTCTAAAAAAGCACTTTAAAAAACTATCTACTTTTGAGTTAAAGTTTAGGATAAAATAAGGCTTTTAGCATATTTCACCACTGTGTTTGAACCCTGCAACTACAAAGAAGTGAGAGCAAATACATTTGGGTGAGGGTTCTATCTCACTGACTCACACATGTGCAGCTGGATGTGTACACAGCTTCCTTTAAGATCTAGGAATTGTAGGGGAAATTAAGCAAAGCATTGAGTCCTCCTCCCCTCAGGTTAGTGTCCAGTGCAGGGTTTTCCCTCCCAGGACTTGTGGCCAAGAGAGAAAGGCAGAGAGAGTCATAGGGACATTGCTGTATCACTACACTGCATATCTGGAATTTTCAAGAAAAAATAAATCCCACTATTTATTGTTAAACAGAAACCACAATGCAGTTTTTCTATTATTTGCAACCAACACATTCCTAACCAACAGATGAAGATTTGCTGTCATTCTCTGGTGAAAGCAAAGGATGAAATTAATTTTTCTTCCTCACTCTTGAAAATAATTTGAGTACAAATAAAACTCGGGTCAGGGTATTCCCACTGCCATTCAGTTGGTTCAGCTTTGCAATTTACTAGAGAAGCAGTGGGCAGTACTACAATTCTAACAAGCTCGAGAAGATGAAAATTCACTTTTTATTTTAATGGCAACTGTAGGTGTAACAATTAATGGCGCAAAATGCCCTTCCTGATGCTACCATGGATATTTATGATAAAGATCTAAGTAAACTTGAGCATAAGAGTTCAAAGCACTCCAGAAATCTCAGAACTAATTTGAATATATAATATAAAATTCATTGTTATAAACACTTTAGGTAGAAATTCAAAATATTAATAGATAAGGAATAGATAAAAAAACAAAACAAAACAAAAAACCAGGAGCCGGGCGTGGTGGCACACGCCTGTAATCCTAGTACTTGGGAAGCTGAGACAGAAGGATCAGTGCGAGTTTGAGACCAACCTAGACTACAAAGGGAGCTCAAGGCCAGCCTGAACTGCATAAGAGACCCTGTCTCAAAAAGACAAAAACAAAACAAATCAAATCAAAACAAAACAAAACAAAAACACAGGGTCCTGAATTCAATCCTCAGTAATGGAAACAAACAAACAAAAAACAAGATTCAAGATTAATAGAAACATTAATATAGAAATTTGACATTTTTGTTACAACTCAGCTAACTTAGAAAAACAATCTGGGCTGGACAAATAGCTCATTGGATCAAAGCGCCTGCTTAGGCAGACACAGAAAATGGCCAATTCCCTGTGTGCCATATAGGCCCTGCCCCTGGGGTGTGCTGAGATAGTGACTGAAACTGACCGTGGTGGCGTGCGCCTATAATCCCAGTGCTTGGGAGGCTGAAAACAGGAAGATCACTACAAGTCCAATCTGTGTAATGAGATCCTGTAGATACTGTACTAAATACATTAAAAAATAAAGACAATAAATCAAATCACAGACACAGATTCTTACCTCCTCAGAACCATCCTTGGACTTCATGGGGTTGGCATTCAGCAGCCCTATGACAGTGCCTTGCTCTGTCTTCCAGAGTTCTCTGTGAACTTCTCCAAACAAGAACAGTGACACACAACGTGTCAGATCACGAAGATCATTCAATCGCCAGATGCTAAATGTTTTTCCCTAGAATGAATATTTATTCTTACTTTTAATAATGTTTGAACTGTGCCATATACCACCTTCTCCATTTACTATACTGTACTATGAAAAAATATTACCCTCCTCACTTAAGAGATGAACGTGAAGCAAGGCAAGCTAGGAACAAACGGCTAGTGCATTCTACAGTCAGTCGGCCAGCACTCCTTTCAGTGACCACACACACACACACACACAAACACACACACACACACACACACACACACACACACGGAGGGCAGGAAGAACTAAGGGACTATCACTGAATAACTTACTGATATGACAGACCCTGGTAAATAAATCAGCATGTCTATTATCACTAATCATATCTAACAGTCATACAGATTTCCACTATGTTACTAAATCTTTGTTTAGTTCAGAAAAACAACAAAAGCTCATTTAAATTTGTAAAATACCAGAGGTATTCCGAAGTATCTGAAGAAGTACAATACAATACGTTGGTTGCAGACAAAGCATGGTCATCCTATGCCTGTAAAACCATGAGGTTTGCAAACTTGGCACATACCATGTCGTGCTGTCAGGTACAGGGCACTAACTGCTGCACTGCAGTGCCTGCTGCCTTTATCTCTAGAGACTTCCAAAGGATTCATCAACTGCCCCTCTCTGAATAACTGACCTTTTTCTCCACAGGAGGGATTAGTGTCAGAGACAATCAGATAAGTCACCAAAAATAAAGACAAGTAGGTAAGTGTGGTTCATAAACTTGGTCCCAGCACTTGAGAGGCTGAGGCTGGAGGATCAACAGTTCAAGGCCAGCCTGGGTTACATGGACAGAACTTGGCTCAAAAAACAAAAAGCAAGCCAGGCATGGTGGCACACGCCCGTAAACCCAGCACTTGGGAGGCTGAGGCAGGAGGATCAGCGCAAATTCGAGACTGGCCTGGGCAACAAAAATGAACTCAAGGCCAGCCTGAACTACATAAAGAGATCCTGTCTCAAAAAGACAAAAAAAAAAAAAAAAAAGCAAAACCAAATCAACAACAAATAAAATACAACAGGAATTATCTGGACAATAAAAAGTCTAAGAAACTTACACAATTAGCTCTTTAATAGGGCATTCTTTACATTTATCTCCTTGAATATCAACCCATGGCAACTAGAAATTATCTTAAAAATTCAACAGGCAACAATTAAGAATGTGAGCCCCCAATGTTAATCTGTGAGGAAGCAGCTTAGAAATCAGTTCCATGGTGTTAGGACTCATGTCTAGATGACCTCCAAAGCCTCAGAGGTCAAGTGGGCGGGTGTTTTTCAGAGGTGGCTGGAAATAGAATATGTGATTCTGTGATTAAGAGCCTATGATTACTAAATTGATGGCTTGAGCATAGCTTCTGGATTAAAGGTGTCTCATCCAGGGTGTGAGTGCTACCTGTCCTAAGGGGGAGCAGTCTATATAACATAAGGGTTACATAAGGGTTATAAGAGGTTACTGCAGCTGCTTCGCGCAGTAGCTTGGCGCAGGGCTACTTACCTGCCCTGATTTGCCATAGACCATTCTCTGCAGTACTCGGGTCATGCCACCCTTCCTTGGAGCCAGTCCATATGGACTAATACCTCACAAACTGTGAACTAAATAAACCTTCCTTCCTTTAGCTTTGGGTATTGGGTATATTGTCTCAGCAATGAGAAAACTAAGGCACATGGCTTACACTATTAGTACTCTGTGGGGTAACTTTCTTCAAAATAACCCCAAACGTCACCCAGTCCATTTCTTCCAGCTTCTCAGTTGCCATCCTTTCCTTGATCTGAGATAACCTGATCAGTTTTCGGCCAACCATTTTCTTGCTCATTTCTGTGGAGGACACTCGGGGTCGCCTGGGTTCACAAACCAATAATTAAAGAGATTGTTATTCAAGTGTAAGAGATGTTATAGGCAGAAGTCCATATAGTACCTCAGGAGTTTACTTTTGTAGACATATGAAAGTAACTTTTAAAGCAGTCTCTTTTTCTTTGGATATGGATTTATCCTTAAAAGCTTATTTTCTAAGTCTTTCGTATTATTTTATAAGATCAACTACTATCCTCATTAAACTACACATATTTACACATTTAAAAATAATCTTGCACTGGCCAGATAGCTCAGTGAATTAAAGCACCTCCTTAGGCAGCCAGGGTCAGGGGTTTGACCCTGTGGCCTGCTGTGCTGGCCCCGGCCCTGCCCCTGCCCCTGCACGCACTGAGATGGTGATTGAGACTGGGCGTGGTGGCATGCACCTATAATCCCAGTGCTTGTGAGGCTATAAACAGGAGGATCATTACCAGTTTGATCTACCTAGAGAAAACCCGTACACTCTGTCCTAAATACAAAAAATAAATGAAAAATAAAAATAAACTAAGGGCCAGATAGCTCAGCGGATTAAAGCATCTGCTTAGGCAGACACAGGAACCTTGGTTTGATCCCCCATGTGTTGTGCTGGCCCTGCCCTCAGGGCAAGCTGAGATGCTGAGACAAAAAGTTGAGACTGGGTGTAGTGGTGCATGCCTGTAATCCCAGTGCTTGGGAAGCTAAACACACGAGAATCACTATGAGTCTGATCTATATAGTGAGACCCTGTAGACTCTGTACTAAATAATAATAATAAACCATCATCCCTAGCACTACAAAAAATAATTTAATAAAAGTTAGAAGTTTATATCAAAGCTGTAAAAACCTTTTATATAATATAGGTGTTTCCGTCATTTTCTGATTAGATATAGTATTGTTTATCCATTTCCTTTTTATAGTTAAGTACTCACTACATAAATAAGAATAAACCTTCCTAAAGCACTTCACATGTGACTAGTCCGAGTCAACCCAGTGCTGAAACTTTGTCCAGCTTAAGAGCTGCTGGTATTCTGTGAATCTGCTACACAAATGTGCTGCTTCTAAAAGACTGTACTCCAGAGGGGAAAGGACTACCTGGGAGTGCACTGACCTGAGTCGCAGGCCAGAGAAGACTTCTGTGGAGACCTGCTGATCTGGCTCCCTCAAGAGCCCTGGGGCCCCCAAGTTCTGATCTCCAACCACCACATCGTGTTTCTTCCCAGAAGTGGTCTTTCCCTGGGGAGGCTGTGAGGGTGCATTTGTCATCCTTGGAGATGAACTTTTGGGTTCTGGAAAGTTTATGTAAGGATTAAATAGGGGAAAAATGCTGATAAACCAAAAATTTGCTTACGCTGTTGTTTCATGTTTAATCAACATTCACCACAATCAGATCTTGAAAGAACAGAGGAAGCCCACAAGGTCAAAGCTCTGTAGGCAGGCCAACAGAACTTTCTGTGATGATGGAAATGCTTTATAGGGACCGGTGAGATGGCTCAGTGGTCTAAAGCGTCTGCTTAGGCAAGTTTAGGCAACCACAGGGACTATGGTTCGATGCCTGGCACCATATGGTGCACCAGCCCCACCTCCAGGGCAGGCTGAGCTGGCCATAGGGAAAAAAAAAGATGTTTAAATATCAATAAAATTAGAAAAAAATAAATAAAATTAATTTAAAAAATGTTTTACACTAGTACTGTCCAATACAGTGGTGATCAGCAGTCACATGTGACCACTGACACATTAAATGTCCCATGCAGGTTTGTGGTGAGTTTCTACCTCAAATATATACATAAATATATATAAATAAAATCTACACACACATATATAAAACCTACACATATATAAAGTCATACATATACACATACACACACACACACACAATCTTTTTTCATTTTGTAGTTTTGAGGATCAAACTCAAGACCTCACACATGCTAGGCAACTGGTCTACCACTAGGAGAAAAGCCTAGTACCTCCTAATTTAAACAAATACATGGGGCTAGTACCTACCATATTAGTGTAGTTTTAAAACATTATTACTCTACACTATGACCTTCATATTCACCATGTGTAAACATCGTTACCATACAGGAGTAAAAGTCTCCTGTCAGGAATACATAGTAGGTATTTGTGCATACAGCAAATTCTCAATTGAAAATCTCCAAAGCTAATCCTCCTTTCTTGTTACTGCACTTCATTTCATTCCTTTTATTTGTGAGGTGGGGAGAGAAAAGGGGAACAATATATTCTGCCAATTATTATACACATTAAATATCCCAAATGTGCTAACCCTTTCTCTTTCAGAAGTATTTAGAATGCTCTCAAGTCGGAAAGTTTGGCACTTTCTGTAACAAAATAACAAGCTCTTTTATGAAAGAGCACATTATTTACCTTCAAAGGGACTTTGGATCATTGTTTCTGGTCCAGGGGACAGGACAAGTTTAGAACTGAACCCCTTAAAGCCAAACATTACACACTGCCCAACTGCATGTCTTCGTAATGTCAAAGGTCTCCTGAGACGAGACCATATTCATAAATGGATAAACTGGATAAACAATGTGCTATGAAATAAACGTGGACAATCAAAGGCTCCAGCAGTTGCCCACAAGTGTGTCATAATCCAAAGGTATTCAGAAGGCTTTTCTAAACAAATTCGGACAATAAAATGTTGCTTCATCTAAGCTGGATTATCTCTGGACCATTCTGTCTTTGGTCTTTTGAAGAACAACAGCCTTGGGCAAACTGAGGCAACACAATGAAACCAACATACAGGGCTTATTAATCCTTTTCATAGACACATATATTTTTACTTTTGTAAATACTTTTGTATTATCATCTTCTATATTCCCGGCAAAATTGTTTTCGAAGAAAGGGAAGAAGGTTGTACTCTGGCTCAGCACAACCTGTTTTCAAACAAAACTTAACTTCCTTATAAGAAATATGTACCTAACCTGCAAAGATAAAATCTCGAGATTTTTAGCATGGGACTTCAATCTAAGGCTACCCTAACTGTTGTCCAAGTAAAACAACAGGGCCAACAAAATGAACCTGTTAATTACTGGGTACCTAAGGATGTGATGTGTATAGTACTGTGAGGAGCAAGGGAGAGTGCCAATTACACCCAATGGCTCTCACTTCCAAGAAACTTATTCTCACCGTGGAAATGAGAAACACACTAAGAGACACACACTCACAAACATAAGTGCATGACAGCAGTAGGATGTTTCACACAGAGCCAGAGCAGTGCAAAGCAGCAGCAGGGCCTGAGTACCACACCTGGAGAGGTCTTTGGTATCCGGGCTAACCGCTTAGTTCTGGGTAGAACAGGGACATCAAGCTCCGCAGAAAAGCACACCGACTCCTGAATTCTCTGAACTTTCTTCTCTTTAAGTGGGGGCCGGGTAGTCTTACTGTCTTAATTAAACAGAAAAGAAATTAGTAAAGTTAATTTACAGAGGGGCTTAAAATCTTTTGGGCTGGTGCCAGGCCAAAAGTACATACTATTGTTCAAGTTATTCTTATTAGCATGGGATTTATGCAGAGAGGCTGGACTGTCAGGTTGTCTGATTGAAGATGCTTTTAGCTGTTCTTGTAAGGACTTCATTTGCTCTTGCAACTTTCTTAATTCATCTAAGGAAAGAAAAATAAATGAGCAAAATGCTAGCAATATTCATATCTATTCCTTGCCCCAAACCCTGAGCAGTCATCTGAATTTTTAATATTCATTTTATACTGATCAATTTTTAATACTGATTAATTTTTATACTTCAAAGAGGCCCCTCAAGAGAAACAAGGTTTTAATTTCTAGTAATCAAGCCTCTTAATACCTTAGCTTAAAACCTGTACTACTGCATCATATTTGTGCACACTGACAGGTAACACACTTTCAGGCATCAAGAAATGATTGCATTTATTTTGTAAATTGAAATATTATAGCTAACAGCTATGGTTAAGGAGTGGTTCTCTGGCCAAACAGAATGTGCAGCAGCCTTGCCCTGGCTCTGTGTACACAATGCTAAAGCACTGCAATAATATTGTGTAATAAGGACGGATCGTATCCATGTGGAAAGCATCAATTATGGCCTGTGATGATAGGAGATAGCCAGCAGGCATTGAGAGGCTAAGCTAAGGGTTTCCCTTACCACTCACACACTATCTGCACCCTTGAATTAGCTATTCTGATGAAAACCATCAAACTTGTGGTCTTTTAGTATAAGGAAATTGCAGAAGGCGAGTGGCTGGTTAGGGCACCTTGCAGCTGCTGATTGGTTTTCTCTTGATTAGGGGCAGGAGCAGGGAGGACTTTGTTTTCAGCTGGCTGCAGTATAGGAAG
The DNA here is from genome assembly GCA_004027915.1 of Capromys pilorides. Lineage (NCBI taxonomy): Eukaryota > Metazoa > Chordata > Mammalia > Rodentia > Capromyidae > Capromys > Capromys pilorides. Next base: position 31,387 of record PVKN010000986.1, on the reverse strand, counting down.
TTCTTCATCATCTGTCAGGTCCTCCACATCTCCAAACAGAGTGGCCAAATTTTCCTTTTGATCTCCTTTGTTTCCATCCTCAGCCTCTTCTGTGAACGATTCCCCGTCACCATCAGCATCAAAGAGCTCATCATACTCGTCAGGTGCCCCATCCTCCTGGGGCAAGCAGCTCCTCTCTTCTGTATGGCAAGCCAAGGCTGACTGGTTCTCCTCCAGCAGGGCTGTCAGCAGAGATAAATCATCCTCCTCCCCTACAGGCAACAGAGGAGAATGGAGAGAAATGAAGCCCACTGGAGAAAAACCGTTAATGCCAAGCATGAATGACTCAAAGATTTCACATTTACCTGGCAATTAAAGTAAAGCTAGAGGCTCACCATTCTGTCTGGCAGATCTGTTGTTCTTTTTATGCCTCTCTTTCCTGTCCCTGGGAGAAGAACCCAGTATTTGTTTGGTGACTAGAGTTAGCCAGGTTAAGGAAAAACAGAGCTTAAGATGTCTACACTTTGGTTCAGGTTTTCCTCGGAGAAATGTTCATGTCAGCAAGACTTAGGGACAGGCGCGCTTCACTGGTCACAGGGTAGACGACTGATACAACCATAGTCATTACAGGCACATGGCTACTGCAGTACTGTGTATTTTGGACTGGCATGAGGGTTGAGGGTCCTGAGCAGCTGATGCCTACAGAAAATAGTCTGTAGCAGCTGAGTTGAGTAGCTGAACATAAAGGCAAGTTCAGACATTTCCACAACTCTGGGTCTCCTGTTCCGGCTGCTCAGATCTCATGTGAAGCTCCCCAGTCTGAGTGGGTGCCAAGACAGCCGGCAAAGTGCAGAAGGCTCAGGCCACAGTGAAGCCTCATGAAGAGAACAGCCACAGCAAAGAGTTAAATGAAGAGACGTGTGCTGCCTGTCAACTTTTCAGAAAGAAAGCCTGCTGAGATAACATGACAGAGAAAGCTTGGGGCTGAAGAGACCAAGCCACTGCTGTGCAGGGAGGCCCATCAGATGGTGGTACAGGGAGAAAGCAGTGAGTTGCAGCACAGCGAGGCCACAAAGACAGAAGAGCCATGGCAGAAGGCTCCCTGAGGAAGCCTAGGCTATTATGAGTGAAAGGCAGGTGTCCTCTTCTACCTCATGCAGAAGGGAGCTACCTCCTAGGCTTTAGGCCTGAGCATGGAGTCCACACTAGAGCTACAAGCAGAATCTAAACCTTAAGGCACAGCGGGAGGTAGACCAATGGCCCAGGCTTAACCATTGTGGGTTATAGATCCTGGCCAAATGCCTGACTTAGGGCTCCCAGGACCAAAGATGGTTAGGTCTGGTGGTGAGCCTATGGCACATGTGTTACTGTGTTTTTCTTTTAGGACGAAAGATGTTAATGCAGAAGTTTTGGTGTTTTTTCCTCAACTAAAACCACAGCATTCAGGTTTAATCACAGTTTTGGTGGCTTGGTGATAAATAGGCAGGTTTGAGTTGCATTTTGGCAGTTGGTTGCTAAAAGGTTATGTGAATTGGCAGTCCCCAGAGTCAGGGGCAGAGCAACAGCTGGGAGCACCCCCAAGGCCAGTGGCTGAGTGAAGCAGACTGAGAAGAGCTGAATAGTGTGTAGTTAACCCTTTCAAACCAATCACGCTTTGATTAGCAATTTCAGAAAAAGGCAGCTTCCAAGGGAAGCAAACACTTGAGACCCAGGCCATAACCTGCAGACTAGCTGCCTTCTGAAGATGATGCCACACAGGTGTCTAGTTTTCATTAGGGGCAGGGTGGAAGCATCCAGTTAAGAGGCATGCTGGGGCACTGGGGGCTGCATATGTGCTCGGTGTTTACTGGCTCCCAACAAATGTGCATTACATGCTCCTTCTAGTGGACATAAGACAGACTCCCACCTAGATATGGCTCTGAGGAATGTGCCATCAAAGTAAAACCTGTAATTTTGACTGGGTATAGGCTCTGTGCCTCAAAGCTTTATTGGGCACAACTCCTTGTACTTGAGGACACCCTGGGAGTGGACCTCCTCTAGGGGTTAAAGTCATAGGGATAGTTCACCCTCACAGGAAAATAAAGGCAAGGGTCATTAACAGGGTTACTTACACAGCCCTACTGTGTGCGATGGGTTGATGGCAGAGGAGCTGGCTGCATGGTCAGCCATGTGAGATGTGTGGTTGTTTCATTACGCTAATGGTATTACATTAACTTCTGTAAGCTGCTGTGATCTCGAGCTGTGGCTGGCATGCAGATGGGTCATCCAGAGGCCAAGGTGTGGGGACCTGGGCTCCCTGTCAAGTTGTGAGAGTTGTCTGATCACAGGCAATCCTAGAGGCTGTTACAAGTGAAATGCAGAGGTGCCCTCTCTTACCACAGTAAAATAGTTAACAGACTTGCCTAAGGCATCTGGCATATCAGGGGGCTTTTAGTCCCCATGTAGCTCAGATCTTAAAAACCTTCGTACAACCAGAGTTAAAAGAATGTAACCTGAAACAGGGCAGAAGTGGCCAAGCAAGCACTTAAGGTGGCAGAGCTGGCTTTGCAGAAGGCACAAGCCCTGCAGGTGGCCGACCCCGAACACCCTATGAAATGAACACTCACGTAAACTGAGGTCTGCGACAGCACACAGAAGGCTGTGGATGCTTCTGGGATATCAGTCACAATTATTCCCTCAAAGAGAAACAACTAGCAGCTGTGTAGGTGGCCTGACAGGCTTATCAGGCAAACACAGTGTGGCCCCCATAAAGGCACAGGCAGCCAGCCAACAGGCCATGCTCATAGATACCAGTCCCCGAGACAAGGACCACGTAAGTGCCAAAGTTGGGCAGACATAGGACATATTTAGATAGCAAAGTGCAGAGCACAAGTCCTGCCTGCTGAGTTTCAGAAGGCGTTAGGGCTGGGGGAGAACACAGAAAATGCCTGCTGCACAATCGTCCTTACAAGGATGTTGAGACTTTTTTTAAACACAAAACGGTATGAAAAACCACTCATTCTATCACTCAGAATAAGCCACAGTTAACATTAATTTATAATATTAGGTAGCTTTAGAAATACATTAAAAACTCTATACTATATGTATTATTCTGTACCTATCGGTAACTCAACAGTTTGTAAAATTAATCTAAATTGAAACATAGTTCTGATTCTTTTAATTATTGCGTCATACTGTTCTCTCTCTCTCTCTCTCTCTCTCTCTCTCTCTAGACAAGGTCTCCGTGTAACTCAAGCTAGTCTTGAACTCACAATGTAGCCGAGGCTGGCCTTGAGCTTGTGAAGATCCTTCTCAGTTTTCAAACTACTGGAATTACAGGTGTGCTCCACCACACTTGGCTTTACCTTCTATATTAACACTGCACCATTTTCTAATAAAGACCATCTGGCTACTTCCAACTTTTTCCACTACTAAGTATGCTATAATTGTGCATACATCCTCTTGCATCATACACATGCACATACACAACCTTGGGACTGTGTCTCAGATGTAGACTGGCTACGTTGTTGGGTATAACGTATCCATTTCCAATTTCAACACGTTTCCAAATTGTTCTCCAAGTGGAAGTATTCTCACCAGCATTACAAGCAAGTAATATTTCTTCTGACCAATATCTTTTTTTTTTTTGTCTTTTTGAGATAGGGTCTCACTATGCAGTTCAGGCTAGCCTTGAGCTCACTTTTGCAGCCCAGACTGGTCTCGAATTCACATCAATCCTCCTGCCTCAGCCTCCCAAGTGCTGGGATTATAGGTGTGCACCACCACGCCCGGCTCTTCTCACCAATATCTTAAAATATTTTTCTCAAAAAGATTTTCCAAAGCATCTTACCATTTTGCTTGGCTTTTCCTGGATTACTAGTGAAGGTAAAAGTTGTTTATGTTTAGGGGAGATTTCTTTTCTCCCCAACAATACCACCAGGACTAGGGATTGAACTCAGTGAGCGACATCCTCAGCTCATTTATTTTCCAATTTTGTGACATACTCTTGCTAAACTGCTCAGCTCAGCTTGAATTGCATTTTCTGCTTGGCCATCTGCCACCACACCCAGCTCATGTGTTTATTCTCTTTGTTCATACCCTCTGCCCCAAATCTGGGCAACATACCTCTATAAAATCAGGTACTGCACGTAAATGTTAAGGATATCTGGCCCATTCCCCTCATCTGAAAGAAAAGGGCTAGAGTCTGAGGCTAAGAAGTGGTTAGGATCACTACACAAACCTATCCAGTAGATCAGGAAACCAAGGTTCTTTTCACCACCTTACACTTACTCCTTCAGTGGAAGAGAGCTGAGAGTCAGGCTTAAGGCCAGAGCAGCAGGGGGCTGTCTGTATCACTGAAAGCTAAAGAATTTGCCATCACTGGCCTACAGTGATGGCCTAGCCTAATCTTAGAACCAGATGTTATGTAACAATTAGTGCAAATTTCCTAGTGAAAAAAGACCCCATTATCAAGCTGGGCATGGTGGCACACATCTATAGTCCCACCACTTGGGAAACTCAGGCAGGAGAATCAGCCTGGGCTGCATAGTGAGTTCAAGGCAAGCCTGGACTACCTATTAAGACCTTGTCTCAAACAAGCAAAAAAACACTTCAAATCTGTAGTGTGAGGCAAGAAAGAAGATGCAATCCCAACTCCCTGCGCTCCAGAGATTACTCTAACTCTATAGGTAGCTAGCTAGCTAGCTAAGAAGCCTCCACTATCTCTCATTCTCAAGCTGCCAAAGACAGTACATCCCTAGAAGCCTTGACCCATGTATGAGAAGCCACAGGTGGAAAATGCTACCTAGTGACCACACCCTCTCCCACCTCAAACCCACCTTCATCATGAGATAACCAGGGTTTATCCTGTGATACCTCCCATCACTGCTTACTTTGGGCAACACCAAAAACCATCTATCCTCATGTTATGTGGATCCAATCCTCTCGCCTCTTTGTTCCCATATCCTTGGGAGCCACTCTCTGGGATTCATAACCTACTACTGGCAAGTTTCCCTACATCCTCAGTGATCCCTACAACAGAAATATGGCTATCCCTGAGTGGAAGTCATTCACACTTTACACTGCAATGTCTCCAGTACTGTTCCACAGGTATTGTTCGCCTAAGAAACATCTGTTGACCAACTTCAGGGTCCTGATGTCTTCAGTGCACATTGCTGTCTCTTTGGCCCTATTCCACCTTTCTTTAAAATCATAGCTCCTTTGATGTTGGGAGCCTCAGGAGCTGAAATTGATCCTATGTGGGAGGACAGGCTGAGGCCTCATTCCCTTTGTAGTCAAACTACCTTAGTCTTGAGAAAAACATCCTGCCTGGACGTTGTGGGCTATTGGTGTCTTGCAACTTTGTAAAACTATAAATAAATGCCCTTTCTGTTGTTAAGGGGTGGATTCACCAACCAGGCAGATAAGTCACAACTGAACCCAGCTCTTGTCTTGTTTATCTTTCCCTGATTTCCACTGCTGTTTTCTCCCCAGTACAACAGACCACACTGACAGACCAATGGATCCCCATACTCTGATGTCTGTTGACAGCAGATTTTGCCATTAAGAACCTCTACTGGCAGATGCCACTTACTCATCTCCCTCAGGCCTGCCCCTCAGTGGTCCATGTGCTCCACCTCCAACTGCTACCACCAAGCTCAACCCCTTCAGCATCCCTAAGAACAATCAGCCAACATCATGGTCCTCTTCAATGACTCTGTCCCTGTGATTGTAGCCGTGCACTGCTGAAATCATTGCTAGTGATTTACAATAAAGGTACAACTGTGTATCAACCACTGCTCTTGATTTCAAGCAGCTTCCCCAGACCCCTACATCCTATCCTTCCAGCCCACTCACTCCAGTATCCCACCCAGTATTTCTTCAACATAATGATGTCCTGCCCACTGAACTCCCTACAAGGATTTTGCCACCATTGATGCCCCTCCTGCCCTCACTATGGTGCTATCATTACAGCACTCCCTAAACTCCCTGCTTCATTCTCACACTGCCATGGGCCCTGACAAAATCTGACCTGGTTAAATACAGCCAACTGGCATCTCCAAGCCAGCACCCAAGCTGGTGAATGTTACTGCAGAAAGACTCATTGCCATTCAGGTTCATTGAATATTATTTAAATTTATGCACACCAATACAAACAGACATCAAACACAGCTTAACAATCCACTTCCCCACTACCTTTGCTTTCCATTTTACACCTCACCCTGTCTCTTGTCAAGCCCTCTGTACCTCCTGTACTTTCAGCTGAAGATCTTGTATTTTACACACACACACACACACACACCCCAGAAGCAATCTCCTTCTTCACTAATCTGAATACGTTATCTTTTCCCTCCTATGACAACAAAGTGTTCAGTATTATTTATAGTCAGTTCCTCCATTTATGTGTTGGATCCCATTCTTGAGTCCAGCTCCTCAGGGGTTTCACTGTACAATGACCAAACTCTTCTGCATCATCAACTTTCCCTTTCTTCCAGAACCTTTCCATCAGTACACAGTCATTTTAGTGTCATCTTACCAACTACATAGCAAGACAGTTTTTTGGTTGTTGTTTAGATTTTTAAAAGCATTTTTGCTATTAATTTGCTCCCTCTACAAAAATAAAAGCAGAAACAATATTCAACAGTGAACTTTTAAATTTCATCTATACTGGCTAAATTTCGACTACACACTAACCAAATGAGATTTTCTGACTAGACACCATGGTTTTCTGAGAGCAAACACCCATGAGCCTTTTATTTTAGTGTCTATCTCACAGAAAAAAGTTAGATCTCGTATTACACAAATTATGCTGTGGGCAATTTGGTAATTTTAGGAAACAGGAAACTATCACTATATCATGGGGCAGCTAGTTTGATGTAAAACATAGTGCGACGAATTTTGACATTTGGCTTTACTTTTTTTGGTTTTTCTGAGACAGGGTCTTGCCTTGTACTGCAGGCTGGCCTAAAATTCACTACGCAGCCCAGACTGGCCTCAAACTTACAGCGATGCTTGTATCAGCCTGCCAAATGGTGGGATTATAGGTGTGCACTGCCATGCCAGTTGGTTTTACTTTTTTATTGAGGGCAAAAGTGTATTAAACTTAAGAGAAAATGGGAACCAGACTTGCGCCTGAGAGTCAGGGGATGTGGGGGCTCCGAGGCCGCCCTGCTCGCCCCAGCCATCCAGACAATGTGGTTTTCCAGCTCCAGTGCTGCCACCGCCACGGTACCAGGGATCAAACTTGGAACCCTGTGATTGCCAGGTGCTCATGTGGCTGAGCTATTTCCCCAGCTTCAATAGAGTTAAGAGGTCTCACCATGTTGCTTGGACTCACAGTGATCCTCCTGTTTTCAGCCTCTCCACTGCTGGGATTATAGGCACGCGCCACCACCCACCACACCCTGACTCTGTTGTCTGGCTCAGCACGCTGTGGGGAAGTGGGTGGGTGGGGGGTATGAAGCATGTGGGACTAGGGATTGAAACCTGGTCCTTGCACTTGCCAAATCAGGCGCTTAGTCCACTGAGCTACCTCACCAGCCCTTAATGTGAATTTTTAAAGGTAAGGAAAATGTGCTAACAGAAAATAAAGAATTTTTCAGGCATGAGAGCATGATGTTTGGGAAACATTAAGAAATTCATGTTGCTGGACATGCTGGGGCATGCTTGTAATCCCAGCAGTCAGAAGGCTGAGGCAGGATGAATGCTGTGAATTTGAGGCCAGCCTGTGCTACATAGGGGGTTCAAGGGCAGCCTGAACTACAGAGTGAAACCCTGTTTCAACCCTTTTCCCCCCACATAGAAGTTCATACTGGGAAAATAGGTGAGTGGCATAAGCACCTGCCTGGCAAGCACAAGGTCCTGAGTTTGATTCCTGGTACCAAGAAATAAAAATAAAACAAACAAACAAACAAACAAAAAGTAACTTAGAAAGATCTCAGAGCAGATAATGGGCTTAACTATACCACCAGAAAAATGTGTTTTACTTGTGAAGGTCCCTTTGCAACCAACACAATCATATTTATGTTGTTCTTGGCTACACTTTGCTGATTAAATCAGTATCTCTTTACTGGACATTATGTACACATCTCTGAAAAACAAACTCAACTAGAAAGGACTAGAAGCATTTAAGTTGGGACTAAACTAAAGCCATTTCAACAGATGTCCACATGAGTTCTGAAGTAAAGACCACTTTGTCCAAAGCCCTGAACAGTGGCTCTACACCCTGACTTCCTGTGTATAAAACATGGTGGCCGTTACGATTAAACCAGTTAATACACAGAAGGACCTTACAGTAGTGCTTGCGACATGTTAAGTACGTGCCAGCTAGCAGAATTAGGAAAGAGAACTGCATTATCACTATTTTCCAGTATAATGAATAACATGTGCATAGCTAAAAAGGTAGCTTTCTGAGGAAAAGAAAAAGAGAGACTAGGGGCAGGGGTATAGCTCAGTGGCATAGCACCTGCCTGGCAAGCATAAAGTCCCAAGTTTGATTCCTGATATAGAGAAAGAAAAAGGAGAGAAATTAAGAAAATGGCCAGGCCTTACCATCCATTGTGAACATAACAGTTGTTCCCAGAATGCTGCAGGAGGACTCAGTCCTCTGGAGATGAATACTGTCAAATCTTGGCTATAGGAAATAAACATTACAAAAGCCACACTTGAATCTTTTTTCCTCCTGATGCACATTCAACAAATCAAGAACCCCACAAGTCTGACAGGCCGTATTCTTAGAATTCATCTAGAATCTGATATTTTTCACTCCCTCTTGTCCTTTATAGTTTATAAGTAGTCCTCTTTGTCTTTATATTATGTTTACAAAACTCAGCTGAAGCACAGTTTATATGATGCCAGATTACAGAAGAGATAAACTGGACAAAAATGATTGGGGCTGCTCTAAATATAAGAGCCATTATTCCATTTTATTTACTAAAATGCACTGATGTCCACCTTACCAGCTGAGAGTGTGACTCTAATTAGCTCCAGGGTTGGCCAGGATTTTAATTCAACAATAGCTAGCAAGGTGCAGAGAACTACTTAGTTTAGTTAATTAAACTAAAGTCAGCTCATTATGTGTGCTTTACTTTCATTAAAGATAAACTTTAAAACTGCAAAGTTATTATTACTTAACCTACATGACTGATGACTTTGCTAAGGCTAATGTCAAATCATTTAAGTTGTTTTACGTTTACTTATCCTACATTTCCAAGGATCCCATCATGGGTTACACACTGTTACTCACTGGGGTATCCCCTGCTTGATGGGTTAGGCACAAACCTTTTATTTCTACACTGTCCCTCCCCCAACGTATGGGTGTAACCTTCAAAACATGATTTAAGTTTCCCCTGTTCTCAGACCTTACTGCCAAACAACACAGGCCACAGAGGACAGCTGCATTAGCTTGCTGACAAGTCTGTCTGCACACTCAAGTCTACTCTGTGTGTGTGGAGACGAAGTAATCTTCCTTTCCTTAATATCCATTTAGGAATATATGTCAGATCATAGTATTTACGTCACTGTATTCATTAAGGCTTCTCCATTGCCCTTTAAACAAGCCTGAGGAGATAGTCTCGATTATCCTATGTTCCATCCTACTCAGCTCCATAGCTCCCAAACTTCCTCCAGGCTGACTAGTTTGCTTTTAGCATCTTAAAACCAACGCGCTGCTTTCAGGTCTCAAGAAGCTTGCATGGGAAGCTCTCTGGAGCCCCTCATTCCTCATTCCCCGTCGCCTTCCCCCTTTCAGGGTGGCTTTCAACTCCCTTATGCAGCCTAGGCTGGCGTCGAACCCACCGGGATCCTCCTGCTTCAGCCTCCGGAGTGCTGGTGTTAATCCACAGCACGCCCTGCAGGTCTTCCCTTCTAAAAGCTCGTCCAGCCTGCCCTTCCTAACGAAGCCCCTTTCCTCAGCCTTTCACATGACCCTTACCCCTGCCTTACTGCTTATCGTCCACTACCGAGTACGTGTTTATTATCTGTTGTCCGCTAAGGGTGCAGGGCTCGAGAAGGAGGGGATGAGACTGGAGCCCCGTAAAAGGGGTCCCGATTCATAATGATTAGCAGAGCACGAATCAAAGGAATGAATGAAGTCCAGTCAGCACGCATCCGATTAGCGTTTTCAAGCTACCGTACCCTTAAACGAAAGAACACTGGTTCTTTACGAAGCCGAATCCGCGGTTCTCCAGCCCCCGCGCCACTGTGCCTGCCCCACCACGCACCCGGCTCAGCTGTCTGGGTTCCCGGTTCCCCCACGCAGCCCTCAAGAGCTCGCGCCTCTCGCCCTCAGACTGCTTCACATCCTCCCGCAGCCGCGCCAGGGTCACCTGCACGCCCGGAACGCTACCCTCTCACCAACGCGGGGACTTCTTCCTCCTCAGTAGGCGAACCCGCCAAATTTCCAACCAAGCTCCGCCCCCTCCATCTGTCGTCAGACGCACGCTGCGGGACGGCCTTACGGCTTGGTTGCGTCAGAGCCCGAGGAGGCGCCTACGGGGCGGAGCCAGCGACGCCAGGGTCCTATAGAGTACGATCGGATTGGCTAACTTCATCGCGCGCCATCTTCGTTGAGGGCAAGAGAACTTCCGGTTGGTGATCCTCTAGGTGAAATAGAGCGTCTGGCGCCTCCCAGCGCCAGGAAGTTTAAGATTTTTCCAAACGTTATGTAGTCTTTCTGTTCTCCGTTTTAAATTTCTACGAAGTGTAGGGTAACAATGAGGTAGAAGAGCCTGGATATTTTCCAAACGCTCCTGTAAGACTACCCTAAAAGTGTCCTGTGAGGTGAGTGAGCACAGAAGTCTCAACAAACTGGTTGAATATCACACTTAGCTTTCAACCCTTGTGTCCGTTTGAGATGTTTGGACTCAAAATCAAGCAAAAAAAATTCTGTCTTTAACTTCAACTTCCGGGAAGTCAGTTTAGTTTGCGTGTCATCTGTTTAGTTTGTACCATGAGGGTATGGATGACAATCTTTGATTCAGAAACCACTATGCCCAGAGTAGCTTGTGGTCTGTAGACTGAGAATCACAACTGGCGTCAGTTCACAGTAACTCATCAGGTGGGATATTTTTCACAGAGCAATGTTTAAATTTAGATCTCATAAAGTACTTAAATTTTGAAGTATCTGTACACAATTTTAGTAACAGTTTCTAAATGCAGATAAAAATGCAGGATTTTTTCACAATTTCAAAGACTTCAAAGAAAAATTTTGATGAATCGAATTAAGATTTAGAGGCTTTCTTTTTTTCCCTCTTGCAGACACCACTTAGGCACAGCACTCCTGGTATATTTCATATGAAACAGTATTGCTCTCCACTTCATCTGCCTTTATTTCAGGACGGTTAAAGCCATCATGAGTGGAAAATAAACATTTTAATGTCAGCTACATTGATTTTTTTTCTGTATTTTTTTTTTCTTCCTTTTTCAGTACCAGGGATTGAACTCAGGACCCTGCGCTTGCCAGGGCAAGTGCTTATTCTACTGAGCTATCTCCCTGGCTTCCTTGTCTGTATTTTAGTAAGAGTATGAAATACTTCCTTTATGACCTCGGTGCTATTATTTGAACCTACTTTACTGGCCTAGAAATAAGAATAATGCTTTTCAGAACTGCTAGTCTAAAAAAAAATGCATAGAAGTGGAAGAAATACAATTACTAGAAGAAATGTGTTTAAATATGTCAGTGCATTTATTTATTTGGGGGCAGTGTATTGGTCTTGTACTCCCAACAACCTTCCTGCTTCAGCTTTCTGAATTCTGGAATTACAGGTGCATGACATCATGCCCAGTTACTGCACTACTACACTTAGTTACAAGTGTTCATCATAGGTTTAGTCTTATCCATCGTGCAGAAATTCCTAGTTTTTGTTTTTTCTCTTACTAGTTTTAATTGAACATTTTGAAATTCCTTTCTTGCCCTGCATCTTCTTGGTCCTCTTTGTATCCCATTCCATTCAAGGGGTAGGAACTACCATTCTAAGCCCTCAAAATTTTGTGAATGGGGGATCAAATTAATTTTTATTGGACTTAGTATAATGGCAGTTTAGAAGAAAGAAGTGATGGGAGGGGAGAGATATAGGACGCATTGGATGTGGGCAAGTTAGAGAAAGAAGTTTAGTATGGCTGAAAGATTTCTCATTTATGTAATTGGATGTTTTTCAGGGCAATGTACTGAAGAAATACTAGAGGACCAGCATCTATTTGGTCTACCCACCCACACACTGAAATTCCTTATTCCCCACACCCAGTTACACAGGCTGTAGCTCAAGATTTCTTGACCTCGTCTTCTCTACATCCTGCCAGGAACTTGTTAGGCACACGTCATTTTTCTTTTTAACCTCCCATGGATCTGTTTTCAACCTCACCCATCTCTGAACCACTAATCTTCTTGCCTACATTTACAACAGAATCTTTCCATGTTTTTTTCCTTGATTTTTATTTTTTTCTGTATTTAGTATAAGATCTATAGGATCTCGCTACACAGATCAGACTTGTAGTTATCCTGTTTTCAGCCTCCCAAGCACTGGGATTACAGCCATGCGCTACCATGCCCAGTCTCATTCACCATCTTAGTGTGCCTTGGGGTCAGGGAAGGCACAGCATGCCAGGGGTGAACCCCAGTTCCTGAGTCTGCCTAAGCAGGAGCTTTAATCCACTGAGCTATCTGGCCATCCCATATTTGTGATTTCTTAGCTAGAATAAAAGAACACAGCGGATTACTAACATTTTCCTAAGAATACATACTGGTATTTCAGTAATATTAAGGGGTTAAATATGTAAGTAAAAAGTACTGAAATTATACTTGCCTTTCATAGCAAAGCAATTTTGGTGCCTTTTGTTTTACATTAAAACATGAATATTGGTTCATTTACTTGACTCCTTGTTATACTTAAGGCCACAAACTGGCTATTCTACCAGTTTTCTCTTGCTGAATTAAAAATGGCACAATAAACTTAAGTTTTCATTATAAACAGTCCCTTTTATATGGGATTGTTAGCCAGGAGTGATTTTCAAATCAAATCCAATATATATATATTGGAATGGTATATCTTGGATGTAGCCATGTATTAGATGTGTTCTGTGGAGATTTTCTCCCCATCCATGGCTTTATGTTTATGGGCTTTGTTTTTGGTTTTTGTGGTCAGCTCAGCCTGCCCTGGGGGTGGGGCTGGTGTGGCATGTGGTGCCAGGGATCATACCATGGTCCTTGCGCTTTGCCTAAGCTTGCTTAAGCAGGCACTTTAGACCACTTTAGCTATCTTGACAGCTCCTTTTTTTGGGGCGGGGGATTGAACTCAGGACCTTATGTTTGCCAGACAAGTGCTTATGCTGCTGAGCTATATCCCCAGCACTTGGCTTTATGTTTATGAAAGATGTTAAGATCTAGGCCTAGATTACTTTTGCATGAGTATGTATATTCAGGGATTATTTAAAATCCCTTCTCCATTAAACTTCATTATAGTGTTTTTTCCTTTGTTGAAGATTACTTGAAGCCAGATGTGGTGGTCCAAACTTATAACCTCACCACTTTGGGAGGCTGAGGCATGAGGATCACAAGTTTGGGTCCAGCCTTGGCAATTCATCAACTCAGCAAGACTCTTAAAAAACTGAAAAGGAGGATGGGGATGTAGCTCAGTGCAGAAGAGTTGGGTTCAAAACCTAGTACCAGCAAAACAAAACAATCAGGTGATTTTGTGTGGGTCTTTTTCAAGGATCTTTATTCTGTTTCACAAACATTTGTTGCTATTTCCATATTGTCTTATTGTAGATCGTAGCATCATAGTAAGTCTTGAAGTTAGTAGCATCAGTCCTCTGTTCTTCAGTAGTCCACTGGCTATCTTAGGTCTTTTGCCTGTTCCTATAAATTTTAAGAGTTGCTTTTAAAAAAAAAATCATTCATTCATTCATTCATTCATTCACTCACTCAGTACAGGGTCACCCTATGCAGTTCAGACTCATAGTGATCCTCCTGTGTCAATGACCCCAGCCCAGTTTTGGTGGACAGTGCAGCACCCAGGATTATAGCATATGAGAAAAGAACCCAGATCCTTGCAACAGGCATTTAGACTGCCGAACTATCACCTCATTTCCAAGAGTTGTTTTCTGGACACCTATAAATAACTTGTGCTTTTTAAAATTGGGGATTATACTGAACTTAAAAGATCATTTTCAGAGAACTGTCATCTTGGGGCTATTGAATAATCCCTACCCATGACCATGAACTATCTCCTCACTTATTAGATTTTTTTTAATTTCATCATGATCAGAGTTTGTTTCCCTCATATAAATCATGTACATATTTTACTAGATTTATACCTGTCTTTAATTTTTTGAAGCTAATATAAGTAGTATTGTTTTACATATTTCAAGTAATAATTGTTCCCTGGTAGTATATTAATATTTGTAATTTGTATCTTGTTTTACTTAATCTGAGGTTTATCAATTTTATTGATCATTTCAAAGAGCCAGGCTTTGGTTTCCATGATTTTCTTCTATTATTTTCAATTTTAAGGGCTTCTAATTTTTCTTGATTTCATGAGGATCATTTCATTTCATTTCATTTTATGGTACCAGGGATTGAACTCAGGACCCTGTGCTTGCCAGGCAATTTTCTTGCTTTCTTTTTTTCTGTTGGTTTGTTTTTTGAGACTGGGTCTCTCCTCACAGTGTAGGCTGACCTTGAACTTTGGGTGGTGCTCCTGCTTCAGTCTTCTAGAGTGCTGTGATTACAGGCATGCACCATCAGACCCAGCTTTTTCTTTCTTTTCCTTCTCAGTGTTTTGCACTCAATTTGCTCTCTTTTTTTCTAGTTTTCTAAGAGGAAACTGACCTTACTAACTTTAGTGCTACAAATCTCCTCCTAAGTACTGCTTTGTCTTTATTGCTTTCCCTGGCCCCTTGCTACTTTTAATTGAGCATTTAAGATTCAATTTTATCTCCTCTCATTAGAAATTATACTACTGTAATAATTTCCTTTAACTCTGAGGAACTTCTTTTAACATTTCTTGCAAGGTAGGTATATCTACTATCAACAAATTCTCCCAACTCTTATTTGCCTGAGAATCTCTATTTTTTTTTCACTTTGAAGGAAAGTGTCTATGGATAACAGACTTCTCTGCTGTGTTTTTTCTCTATAAGCATTTTTTAAGAAACAAAAACAACTCTACATTTATTGGCCTTCAGTAAAAACATAAGAGTAGTCAAAACAATATGAACAAATGTTTTACAAACACTCCCAGGGCAAACCACTTAAACAACTGCTTTTTTTATATATCATCATAATAGCCATTACCCCGTTTCCTGCTGTTTGAATTCACTGATCATTTCTAGTTGGAGACACTTTGTAGCAGAGTAATGTTATCACCTTTGAGCATGAGCTGACCTAGTTGTTTTCTTAACTTCGTATGAGAATGAATTTCTTCTGCATCATCTAGTACAAGGTTCATGTGCTCATCAGAACCAATAACAGCCCTCTACCCACACATTCACTTGCTCATACAGCCACACCTGGATCCGGGATCTATTCTGCAAGTATCTGAAGATGAGGTTGATGGGCTCCCCCAGCACCTTCTGCACTTTCTGGCCCTGACCCCAATACGCCATGGTGGAGGCCGACAAAGACCACACTAACCACCACACCACCTTTTGTGGCACCTTCCAGAAGGACAGCCCTCTATAAACATTTTAATTACCTCACATTATAATACTGTCTTATTGCTTCCAAAGTCCTGTCTCACCTTAGGCTGTTTTTGAAGATTTTCATTATCTTTGATTTTCTGTGATTTTTTTGGTCGTTAATTTCTGAAAAATTTCAGCCATTAAGCATATCCTCTCTTGTTTCTCTTTCTGGTATTCTGATTAGAAATATGATATGCTTTTTGAAAGTGTCCCACATTTTTTTTGAAATTGTTTTGTCATTTTTGTTCTTATTCTCTTTGCTATTTCAGTTTTGTATGTTTCTATTAACATTTCTATAAAGTCAAGAATTCTTTCCTTGGTTAGTGTTCAGTGTATTCAATGAGCCCAGTGTATTTAATGAACATTTTTCACATCTACTAACAATATTTTAGAATTTATATATTTATTTTTCTCCCCTCTGTCCCTCCTAACCCTACCCCTCCAACCTCCATCTTCGAGTTTTGTTTTTGATTATTTCTTATAGTTTATATCTCTGCTTACATTACCCAGAAGCTCCTGTATATTATCCAACTTTTTCCATTAGAGACATTAGAGAATTAATCATGGTTGTTTCAAATTCCCAGGGTGGCATCTTTAGTTGTATATGGTTTTAACTCTTGCTCTATCTCTTCAAATAGAATTCTTTGGCCTTTATTTTGCCTTATAATTTTGTTGTTGTTGGTAAAAGCTGGACATGATATATAGTAGTAAATAAAGGGAGCTGAGTTAAATAGGGTCGAGCTTTGTACTTACCTGATGAGTTAAGCTCACTTAATCTGTTTATTGTTTATCTGTTGCTGTCAGAGGCAGAATTTCAACATTGATCCTTATCTCTCCTGTAACCCTTGGATTTCCACAGAGACTGCTTAAATAAGATCCCAGACACTGCAATCTTT
The DNA here is from genome assembly GCA_004027915.1 of Capromys pilorides. NCBI lineage: Eukaryota > Metazoa > Chordata > Mammalia > Rodentia > Capromyidae > Capromys > Capromys pilorides. Next base: position 14,861 of record PVKN010000986.1, on the reverse strand, counting down.
TTTACTGTAACCCTTCATACTGTACAGGAGCCCTACATGTGCAGTAGTGCTAAGCTGTCAGGGAAGGCAGAGCATTCTGTTGTCCTTTGTTAATCTTGAGCCTGTACCTTGAATCTGTGACCTACTGAAGTCCCACCCTCTTTAGGTGAAGCCAAGCCAAGGTTGGCATACGGGTTTCCCTCTTCTCACATCAGCTGGGCTCTGGTGAAGTAGATTTTCTTGAGGGTAGGTCTTGTTAAGAAGAACAGATTGCTCTGGTGCATATTTCAGAATGGCTATTCTCTCCTCCCCTTCCGGAAGTATGGACAAGGGTATCTTCTGCAGTCCTGAATGTGAAAGTTAGAAGGCCTCCTAGAGGCAAAAATAGAAGTGTGGGAGTTCTCTTAAGACTGGATGCCAGAGCTGGTAACTCTTAAGTGTGAACACACTGAGCCTCCAGCAATTCATCACATCACTTGAATTCCCCTCCTTGGGGCTGGCCTCCAGTGATAGTTTCTGCTCCTGAGCAACACATTTATTATAGTCCTTGTTCTTCACAATAGATCTATTAAGTTCACTCCTCCTAGCTGAAACTGTGTACCCTTTGATCAACATTTCCCTTTTTGCTACCTATTACCCTATAAGTGAAGTCATGTATGGTACACCTTTCTTTCTGTACCTGGCTTACTACACTTAACACCATGTCCTCTGGGTTCATCCACATTATTGCAAATAATTCTCCCTGCTTGGCTGTGTGCATGTGCATGTGTGTTGATCAAACCTAAGACCTGGGCCAGAGAGATAACCTGGCAATCTAGGCACCTGCCTGGCAAGCACAAAGACCTAGGTTTGATCCCTGGTACCACATGCCATGTGGGCCCTGGAACCCCAGGCACACTGTGCTGGCCACTGATACTAGTGTGCGCCTGTAATCCTGGTGCTTGGAGGCTGAGACAGGAGGATCACTATGAGTCCTAGCTGTGTAGTCAGACCCTGTACCAAATAAATAAATAAATAAATAAATAAATGTGGAACCGGGGTTTGAACTCAGAATCCTGTACTTGCCAGGAAAGCACTTATTCTACTGAGCTATCTCCCTGGCCCTGATTTTTTTTAATGTAAAAAAAACCCTAAGACCTTCAAAACAAGATATATCCCCATCTCTTTATTTTTTGTTTTGAGACAGAATCTCATTAAGTTACTATATTGCCCATGCTGGGCTCAAACTTGCAGTCCTGCTTCAGTCTGCAAAATGCTAAAATTTTAAGTGTGTGTTACCACACCCAGTTCCCCTGCTTTTCTAAGGCTGAATAGTATTTCACTATGCATAGACTTTCTTTACCCACTCACGAATAACGGTGGTCACCTGGGTTGCTCCTATAGCTTAGCTACTGTGAATAATAATGCTGCAGATATCTTTTCAGTAGACTTAATTTAAACCAACCGTATGGACTTCATTTGTAATCCTTCTAATTACCAAACAAATCATCTGGTCACAGCCCATTCTAGTTATTTCCAAATTTGATTTTGTTGTGTATTTTTATTAGAACAAAATAAAAGGATACCCCAATAACTTAAATGTAATTCTATTTGGCTTGTTTCTTTATTTAGCATACGGTACTATAGACATTTATTTTCTCTAAGATAAAATAGTAAAACAAAATTTATACTAGAGGGCCGGCAAGATAGCTCAGCGGTCTGAAGTGCCTGCTTAGGCAACCACAGGGACTGCAGTTCAATCCCCAGCACCACAGGCTGCGCCAGCCACACCCCAGAGGAGATTGAGTTGGCCATAACATAAATAAAGTCAAAACAATTTATACTACAAACAGTGAAGAAGAAATGAAAAGAAACTAGGTATGGTGGCACACATCCGTAATCCCAGTTACTCAGTAGGTCGGGGCAGGGGAGTTACAAATTTAAGGCTAGCCTGGAGGACTTAGTAAGACCGCAGTTTGATCCCTGGGACCACATTCTGTGCCAGCCCTACACCCAGAGCAGGCTGAGCCAGCCATAATATAAAAAATAATAAAATAAAGAAAATTAAGACAGAGACAGAGAGAGAAAGAAAAGGGAAGGGCTGGGTACCTCAGTGGTAATACTTAAAGATGTGTATAATCAAGTTCGCCTAGGAGAGATATTATGATACAAAAGAAATCTCTTTAAGTCACAACCTAGTTGCATAAATGTCGTGTTTACTTTTATAGCTTCTCTGGTACTAAATAGCCTAAAAACCATGGTAAATCTCTTTCTATCCACCTTTGCAAGAACAACTTCTAATTCTAACATGTATTGGTCTCTGTTAAAGAAATTTACTTATTTTTATCAAATTAATAAAATGTGCCTTAGCATGCTTATATTAAGCTAAAAGAGCTTGATATAGAATAAACATACTATGAAATTAGTCATATATGAACAGTGTAAAAGATTGATAGGCAAAATTTTATTTTGTGATAACTACTTTTTGTCATTGTTAAGATATAACCTGAGCTAAGAAGAAAACATGTTCTTTTTAGAAATTAATGAACTGTCTACTGTACAAGCCCATATAACTATAGTAAGTACCATGAAAAATTGAAGATAACACTGAATGGTTATAAGGAATTTAGTGAGCTTAGTGTCATGTATCCTGGTAATTCTTTTCACATGTCCTGATATTAACTGAAAGCTTACAGTGCTCAGATGAAAAGAGCCATATAACTTTGGTACCATTATTGTAGCCGCAGTAGACCTACAACATACACACAAACACAGAATCCGAAAAATCCATTTTAAATGGATGAAGGAAAATAATATGGTAATATAATTTACTTTAAAAATATTTCAAAGACTTTTTTTGTTCCTAATTAAATCTATGGCTGCTTCATATTTCTTCTTCACAAAAGGTTCTAAAAATCAATCAGTAGAGCTGACTGTGGAGGTGCAAGCCTCTACTCCCAGTACTCAGGAGGTTCAGGCAAGAACCTGAATTATTCACATTGCCACAAATTCAAGGCCAGCCTGGGCTACATAAGTAAGTTCAATGCTGGCCTGAACTTCATAGTGAAATCCTGTCTCAAAACAAAAAAAAACCAGAGCAAATATAAAAATTGATCAAAATCAAAGATTCCATCTTATTCCATAAGCTCTGTCATGATTTCCCATGCCAACAAACTGCAGAAACAGTGCAGCTACTTCCACAAATAGCACAAAAACTAAAGAATTCAGTATCTGAAGGGTGGTAGCCAAGCACTGTATTTTGTGAGTTGATGGAAATCCATGAAGTTTTCTTTTTTAGAACAGATGTACTTTCTTTGTCCTAAAACAAAGATAATGAGGCAAAATATTTATGGGAAAACAAATAAAAGTACTGATCTTGGAGGTAAAAAAAAAAAAACACAAAAAAAACCCCAAAACCTGACATTTACCAAGCATTTGGGGAGATGACACGCCAATACTTAAATGATGCAGTCCATGACATGGATCTGTAAGGTGTCTATGTCAGGCAGGACCTCCCCACACTTGGGGCAAGAATGGATCGGAATACTCTGGGGTTGCTGTTCCCTCCAGTTCCTATGGTCAGTTCCTGGAAATAAGCACAAAATTATTTTCCATTAGATCCATCTTGTAAGCACTCTTGTTTGATTTCAAAAACAGCTGGTTAATTTGAACATCTGTTAAACCCTGTAACCAATATGTAGTACAATATGAACGCAAAATTTAGTCTTCAATGGAATCAAATTTAAACCATATTCCAAGTGTTAGGTCTGTGAAAATACACAGTTCTGGTTCTAGGTAGAGAAGGAATCAAACCAATATGGGAGAAGCCCCCTGGCACAGCATAGATCTTCTCAAAGCAGATATTCAGCTCAGTTATTCAGCAGAAAGTTGCATGACCTTTATAACATTCAGGAGACCACTGTGTACAGGGCTGTTTCTGAGATGGGGCAGCCAGGTGAGGTAAGTGGTAATGGGTGGCAGTGGAGTGTTAGGTATGGGAGCAGGAAAAGGTGCTGGTCTGAGAGAGGGGTTCTGACTCAGCTTGGTGCACAAAGATTCAAGGTGAAATAGTTCCCTTTGGGATCAAGCTATGGTCCCTGAGGTTGCCTAAGCTTGACCTAGGCAGGTGCTTTAGACTGCTGAGCTATCTCACCAGCCCAAGAGATAGTTTCACTTAGAAGGAGCCACAGGTCACCCAAAGGCTGTCAGCAAGGAACAACTGAAGAACGAACCCTGCCATTTCTCCCAGTTCTGGAACTATGCTGAGGCTGAAGCCTAAGTCAGTGTTGGAAAGAGATCCTGCCTCTTATAGGACCTAGACCCATACAAATTGCAACCAACTCTGAGAAGTATCTTGGCCTCTAGTATCTCTGAGGTCATCTTTCTGGAGTAGTGCAAAGCACTTTGGTGTTTTAAAATCTCATTATAGGGCTTGCTTCTGCCATCAACAAGGTCATTTTTGAAGGATAATGAAGATCACCTTTAATATGAGTATCTGCTTATTTGAATTGAATATGCAGGACTATTAGGATTGTATTTTGCAAATTTAAGGACACATGCTCTTTCTAATTTGTCTGTCTGTCTGTCTGTCTATTTGTGGTTCTGGAACCCAGGGCCTCATAGGCAAGTACTCTACCAGAGCTGCTTCCCAGCCCAAAAAACACTTTTTGAACATATGTATTCACCATAAAAAGCATGGTTTCTGAAGTAGGGAGTGCTGTAATCTCACTGCTTGAGATCAGAGGCCAGCAAACTTACTGTAAAGGCCTTGAGAGTAAATGTTAGGTAGGTTTTACAGGTCATAAAACTGTTGTCACAGCAGTAGTAGTGATAAACATCTGTAATCCTAGCATGATGGGAGGATGGGACAGGAAGATCACAAGTTCAAGCCTAGACTGGGCAACTAGCAACTTAAAAAGACCCTGACACAAAAATCTTAAAAAGGGGTATAGTTCAGTGCATGACTGTATCCCAATTAAGACCTCAAAATAAAAAAATAAATAAATTAATATAGAGGCCAGGCCAGGGTTGGCCTGTGAGCTACAGTCTGCCAAACCCTGCAATGATGACAAGCAGAACCCAGCACTATACTAATTGATTCTTCACTACAAACAGGTGCCTTGACCTGTGCTTTTCTGTTTGTTGTGTTCATGTCTCCAGCCTGCATTGGCACTGCTTACTCCAGCTACTCCTGGATCCCTCAGCCTCCTGCCTCTTCACCCAGTCAGGAGCTTAATTATTTTACATTATCAACCCATCGTGCTCATTTCTGCCTTTGCCCTTTTGCTCTCGCCTTATCTAAATCCTGGCTTGGAGGTGGAGCTCGGAGTTACCCTCTCAAGGCCTCTCTCAACAACCTGTGCCTTCGTAATCAGCCTCTGCTCTTATCCTTATGCTGTTCTTTTTATTATTGTGCAATCACCTTTCATATGTGCTTCTCCCTCTTAGCCATCCCATACTCTTATGGGCCTGACCTGGACTTGCACCTTTCTGTTTCCAGTCAATGGCTCAGTGTCTTGGAAGCAGGCAGACATTTAAATGAATGCTGATGACAAAAGACATTAGGTGTATCAAGAGCAACTGTTGTTCACAGGAATTTTGTTAAGAAACAAAATGATAATAATAATGATAATTCTTTCTGCTTTTTTTGAGGAAGGGTTTCATTATGTAATCTAGGCTGGCCTTGAACTCAGAAATCCTCTTGCCTCAAGCTCCCAAATGCTGGGATTACAGGGATCTGCCACCATGCCTGGCAAAAAAATCTTAAGACAGTCTTTTTTTTTGCAATTTTACGACAAAAAAGCTTATTAGGATAATGAAGGAAAAATTTATAAAGATTTTAAAGATTATAAATATGTATATCTAAACTGCTAAGTATTTTTCAATGTGTAAATAAGTATTTATAAAGAACCATCTTTCTTTAAGAAATCTAGGTATAACAAAATGACCTTTTTAATCTGACCCAAGATAACCTTGTGGGGCGCTTCTAGAAATCAGGTATACAGCTGTCCCTAGGATATTCAAGGCAGGTTAGTGAGAATGCTTACTTGGGCCAATGCAGCTTCCAGAGAACAGAGTTTACCTGTAACAGAAAATGCTCCCCACCAATCCAGTACACTTTAGTTTAAGCTGACCAGGTAACAGTTCCCATTCTAGTTTTGGTTGCTTCTGTTTCTTAGAAATAGCTGGTCACTGTGATGGACATTGTATAAACGAACTCCCAATGGACAAGCCTTTCTGCCTCTCTACTTCTTGCTTGCTTATCCATATGAACCCTAGAGCACTAGAGATTGGGGCCTGAAATTCTGGGAATGATCATGATCAGTGCCTGTCCACATAAATAAATCTGCCTCCCAATCCTGGGTGTTGTCTTGGTGGTCCTGTATGGTTGCTGGTGCTACGGTTCTACTGTGTATTGCAGACTAGTATTTATATCACGCTACTGTGCTACCTGTTTGTATATGTACCATGAGTAATCTATGCTCAAAAAGATACTGTATATTTATTTTTGCAGTACTAGATGTTAAATTCCTATTTTTACTTTTGACCTGCATTACTACCTCTAATATTTAGTAGGACTTTCTTTTCTCCTGTGTGAGAACTTTGGCCAGGCAGAGGGAATGAGGGGAAGGAGAGAGATGGGTAGCAAAAAAAGGAACTCAGAACTCTCCTTAAGACTTGATAGTTCACTGTGTATATGTATACTGCATCCGTGTTTCCATTTTCATAGCTCATCAGCATGTAAAAGTGACTTGGGTTGGTCCAGCATTTAAAAGAAATTTTAGGGCTGGCCTGATAGCTCAGTGGACTGAAGCACCTGCTTAGGCAGAGTGCAGCAGCCAGGGTTTGATCCCTGGTGGGCTGTGCTGGCACCGCCCCCGGGACACACTTAGATGGCAGTTGAGACTGGCACGGTGGTATGCGCTTGTAATCCCAGCGTTTGGGAGGCTGAAAACAGGAGAAGCACTGCAAGTCCGATCTACATAGTGAGACCTGTAGACCCTGACAAAACCCTGTCCTAAGTACAGGTAAAAAAAAAGAAAATTTTATAAAATTTATGAAAATTTCCAATTTTTTAAAAATTGAATGTGGTATCCTCATTGCCATTAACTTTTTCTCTAGTTAAGTTAGTCTTTGATCTTTGAATTTTTTTATATCTGAAATCAAGGATAATATTTCCCTTTTAGTGACTTATAAATTACAAAACATTGTTTCTGGTATTTAAAGCAGCTTCTGGGGCTGGGGAGATGGCTTGGTGGCTTAAACATCTTCCTGGCAAGTGCCTGGTTGAGATCAATCCCTGATAACAAAACAAAAAACCAAAACAAAACAAAAAAACCCAGCTTTTACTAAATATAGTACTACACTTTCACTCAGGAGACAGACATCTGGATTTATTAGATTTAAATGATTATGTATATAGTGCTATGTGGCAGGCAGGGTCAAATAACTCTGAATTCCATTTCTAATTCTTTTCCTAACTATACTTGCGATCCTGGGATATTTAACCTTGTAAAACTTTAGTCTTTTTTTTTTTTTTAATCTTTTTGAAACAGGGTCTCACTATGCAGTTCAGGCTGGCCTTGACCTCACTTTTTGTAGCCCAGGCTGGTCTTGAACTCACACCGATCCTCCTTTCTCAGCCTCCCAAGTGCTGGGACTACAGGTGTGCACCACTACGCCCAGCTTAGTTTTGTCTTTTGTAAGAATGTAATAATACATCTCAAAAAATTTTTGAAAATAAAATTGAATAATACAAATAACATGTGAGCAGCACAGTACCACATAGTAAACTCTTAATAGATGTTAGCATCCTAAGAGAAACACCAGCAGTGGGTAGAAGATACACACTTCAAGAGGGCTTATTTGAGTACTTAAATACATATTTAACCATGTAAACTCATAAGATAGCAGAGGAATAAAGTTCAGAAGGGAGACGGTATATGGAGATGAAGTTTAAAGAGGTTTTATGTTATTTTATTGTTGGGGACAGGGTCTCACTATTAGTTCAGGCTAGCTTTGAATGTATTATGTGGCCCAGGCAGCCTCCAGAGTGCTGGGATTGTGTGCTGTCATGCCTGTGTGAAATGGGTTTAATGGTGGAATATGAAGTCAGGCATATGGATATGTGTTTATAATCCCAGCACTCAGGAGGCTGAGGCAGGAAGATCGCTGCAAGTTCCAGCCACTGAGGGCTCCAAGTCCAGCTAGATTCTGGCTAGCTTAGCATGGAATCTATTCTATAAAATATCATGGAACTTTTCTTCAAGTGTCTTTTAGGTGGGACCATAACTCACCTCTCTGAACGAGGTAGGCCTGCTGGTCTGGGTCACTGGTTCTTGCCCCATGCCGGCTCTGCATTTCCATCAAGGACTGCCTGCTGAGATGATCAAAGTGACACTTTAGCTGGGGTTCTGCAACTCTGACAATGAAGTATGACAGCCTTAAGCAGACAGCCCACAGCAGGAGAAGAAAGGGCCATACCACTAAGCCAAGGTGTAAAAACCCAGCCTGGGAACTAATCCAACTTTTTTTTGGTACTTGGGAATGAATTTGCCAGGCAGGCACTTATACTGCTGGGCTATCTCCCTGGCCCACTAACCTGATTTTTAAATATTTTTGACAGTAGGAGACCATGTAGTAAAAGTAATATTTTTAAAAAATCTGCTAGGAATAACCAGTCTGTTATCTATCTAACCATATCTAGCTGTCTAACCATTGATAGAATAATGCATCAGGAAAAAAGGCATATTTTTTTTACATCAGGACTCTACATGGCAGTTAAACACAAGAATTAAATCCGCATATATCAAACTGAGTACAAGAGCACAATGATAAATCAAGTTGTAGAACAATATCTACATTTGTAATGAATTTGTAACGTGGGTGGGTGGCTACTACCAACTTAGTCGTCATACAAGCTGTGAAGCAAGTGTCATTTCAGAATTTTCAGTCTCAGAAGTAATTTGAAAACATTTTTTCATGTAAGACATATCACAATTTGAGTTGCTAGGGACGTTTTGTTGATAACAATGGCAAGGCTGAACTCTGTGACATGCAATGCAAGTTTTTACGATTTATGTCAAAGCAAGGAACACGTCTGTCCAGCTTTGTTGAACATGACCCTGGAGAAACACGACCAAAGGACATGTAGATAAGGCTCCTGACATGGCTCAGATTAAGAGAACTGTTTGGCAAGTCACCTCTTCCACAGTCCCCACTATCACACACTCTCACTCTTCCTTGTGTGTTGTGACTTTACCTGTCTTCATCTTCAAAAGCATTATTCTCTTTCAGCAAAACTGCCAGCTGTAATGCCAGCTGCTCCTTCTCTTCGTGAATTTTCTCTCTTGCTGCTCTTTCAGCATGAAAATCAGAACAGTAAATCTCCATCTGTTAGAGGAAAAAAGTAGAGTTTACTACCAAGATGAATGTGGATGCTCTAAGGCTCAGATGTGTATGAAGTCAGAAAATGCTTCTGCTTTTTAGACAGGCATGGTGGATGACACATATGTACCCCTGCTGACACCAGTACAACCACACTTTCCAACTCCAAGCAGAAGGTACAAGTGGTAAGAGCAGCATGCACATGTATGTGCCTTAGGCAATTCAAACCCTGCAGATTCACTGATAGTTGTTTAAGCAATGTAAGTGCCATTATTTCAATAAAACACTCTGGTCTTTTTAAAAAATAATATTCAGGATTAACAGTATAGTAAATAACTTACTGTGGCAGCTCTATTTAAGAATGACGGTCTTAAACTAAATTTAAAACAATAAAAGTTGTAAGATGGATGTATTGGTGATTCTAGCACCTGGGAGGGTGAGGCGAGATGATTACTGCAAGTTTGAGGCCAGCATGCAGCATGTGCTACACAGTTCCACGCTAGTCTGAACTATATAGTGAGACCTTGTCTCAAAAAAAAAAAAAAGACTTAGATGCTACTTATTGAATTCTAGATAGGTGTCAGGGCCCATGTTAAGTGCTTATTTCACCTCACCAAAAGTCCTTGGAATATAGAATTGCTCTCAGTTCCCCTTTCTGCAGTACTGGAGATGGAACTCAGTCAGGCACACTTAAACTACATCTGTTAGGGCTTATGTCTAGACGTCCCCTCAGAGCCTTACTTGCTCATACGTGAGGCCTTTGGGAACAGCGGGTCCTGGGTATGTGATACTGGATCATGGCTGTATGACATTGGATCAGCCCACTGATGGTTTTAGCATAGTCCTGGGTGTGGATTATGGACTTACTAAAAAAAGAAGACTTGCCCTGGGTGTGGGTAACACCAATAATAGGCTTATAGGTTGGAGTAATAAGGGAAAGAAGAAAGGTTTGCTGTCCCTTGCCTGCTATTCCATGGACTATTTCTCCTCTGCCATGCCACCCTGCCTTGGAGCCAGCTGCCTACGGACTTAAAAGGTCTACAAACTCTAAGCTAAAATAAACCTTCCCTCCTTTAACTTACAGGTGTCAGGTATTTTGTTCCAGCAGGAAAAAAGTAACTAAGACAACACATGTGGCCTTTTTTTTTTTTTTTTTAAATTCTGAGATAAGGTCTTGCTAAATTATACAAGCTGGCCTCAAACTTGGGATCCTCTTAAGTAGCTCAGATTATAGGCATATGCCAGCATGCTCCTGGTTATCCTCATTTTATAAACAAACTTAAAAACTTTTAATTTTGTGAAAATGTGTTGGGCGTCAAAGTGTGCATTTGAACCCAGGCTGAAGTCCATTTACTGTAGGCTCTGCAGTGTGGTCACCTTTCCACATGTAGTCACCATCCTCCAGAATGGCTCCAGTAATTTTCACCTCTCGGTACCATGTCTTTAGGGGACCCTCTCTGACAATAAATAGGGCCACTATGTAATTGTGAAAATCACAAGACATTGTGGCTTTAGCTTTGCTGTCTCTTGGAACTGCTTGTCCTGGAGGAGACCAACGACCTTGTCATGAGGATGCTCTAGTGGCGCTCTAGAGAGACCAAGGTGAGGAACAGATTGTCTATTGCCATGACAGACATCTTTGAACCAGACCCTTGGTCCATCCTGAATGCAGCCTCATGAGAGATCCAGAGTCAGAATGTAGCTGGCGGGTTCCTGACTCACAGAAACCACATGTGGAAAAAGTGGTTTTGTTTGTTTCAAGCTGTTAAATTTTGGGAGTAATAGATAACTACCAGATTATGACAGCAACTGCTACATTGTTATATTATAATGTAAAAACAGATCACTTAGGGCAGGCCAAATAGCTCAGTGGATTAAAGCACCTGCTTAGACAGGTGCAGGGGCCAGGGGTTTGATCCCCAGGCCTGCCATGCAAGGGACATGCTGAGACTGCAATTGAGCCTGGGCATGGTGGCACAAGCCTGTAATCCCAGTGCTTAGGAGGCTGTAAACAGGAGGATCACTATGAGTCCAAACTTCGAAGTGAGACCCTGCAGACCCTGTAGACCCATACTAAATACAAAACAAAACAAACAAAAAAAAACTAGACTACTTCATGGAGTGAAATGAGCGTTATTCTAACACTATTTTTTAATATTTTAGGTTTTAAATTGGTTTCTCTTTTCAAATTTAGTGATCCTAGAATATAAATTGTTTTCCATTACTATAAAAATATTAATTAATAGAATCTAAAACTGGAACTATATTAAAGTATGTAAAAACATCACTTTTTTTTTTTTCCCCTCAGGACTGGGGTTCAAACTCACAACCTTACACTTGCCAGGCAGGCACTTATGCCACAGAGCTATCTCCCCAGCCCTGTAAAAACATCACTTTAAGAGGTTTTTCTGTGAACTGTGAATGATACAGCATATTATTGTGTCATCAATAGATCATGGTTTGTTTCTCTTTCGGGGCGAGGGAAGGACTGCAGTGCTTGGGGTGTCTCATACATGCTAGGCAAGCATTTTAAGCTACCTACTGCTCTCCCTTTTAAATTTTGAGATAAAGTCTCATTAAGTTGCAAAGACTGGCCTTCACCTTGCTATCCTCTTGTTCAGCCTTCCTTGGGTCGTGGGTATTTTTGAGTCACTTCTATCGCATACTACTTTTGAATCATTAAAAATGGGTTGTCTGTTTTGCTTACTCCTATACCACCCCCCATAGTGAGAATTGTGTCTCACATAATAGGTGCTTGAAAAATTTGATGAACAAGTAAACAAGAGTATCCATCCTATCCATCCATCAAAACAAAATAAACATCTGGGAGGCTGGGGAGATAGCTCCGTGGTACAAGTGCCTGCCTGGCAAGTGCAAGTGAGTTTGAACCCCGGTCCCACAAAAATAAGTAAATGAATAAACAAATAAACAAACAAACAAACATCTAGAGAATATAGCACAAACACATGTTATCAGAGAGCAAGAAAAATTAATGACTTCTCCAAGCCAAGGAAGTGCTGCAAAGTGCTCAGAGAATGCAAGTTCAGAGTCTCTATCTCTACAGAAATAAAACTAAAGTCGTACATAGTGGTGTACACTTATAATCTCAACAGTTGGAAGCCTGAAGTGAAGGATCTTGAGTTCATTACCAGCCTTGACCTACCTTGGGCTACACAGAAAGAACCTGTCTCAAATAAAACAAGCCAACAAATAAAGTTAAAGCTGGCAGTACAAAAAAAAAAAAAAAGGCCCTATACATCACTGTGGTTCTGTGTACAGCTGGTAATAACTAGTACAGACACTGACATCACATATTTAAAATAATCTGTTTACGGGCCAGCAAGATAGCTCAATGGTCTAAAGCACCTGCTTAGGCAACCATAGGGACTGCATTCGATCCCCAGCACTACCTGCTGCACCAGCCCCACCCCCAGGGCAGGCTGAGCCAGCCATAATATAAAGTTTAAAAAAATAAAAATAAAAATAAATAAAATCTGTTTACTTCAGATTGGCCAAGATTTAAAAGAATGATGCAAAGATGTGAGGACATAGGCATGGTCATCTACTTTGATGAAAATACAGTTTTGCTTTCCAGTTTGGGGAGACAACTTGATAATGTTTATTGGAGAGCCACTACACCGATAACCTTATCATTTCATTTCTGTATCTTAATCCAGATTCCACCAGTCCACACAGAGACACTTACAGAAGAATATTCACTTTAGCATATCTAGAAAATAAAGTGTTAGTACAAATTAAGTGCCCATTAACAGAGGATGAGCTAGGGCCAGGAATATAGCTGAGCAGGCATAAGTACCTGCCTGGCAAGCAAAAGGTCCCAAGTTTGATCCCCAGTACAACAGCTGCCGGCCCCGCCCCCTATGTTCACTGAGTTGGCAATTGAGACTGGGCATGGTGGCGTATGCCTGTAATCCCAGCTCTTGGGAGGCTGTAAATGGGTGGATCACTGAATCTGATCTAGTAGTGAGACCCTAAACACTCTAGACCATTCCCTAAAATTCAAAAAATAAAGAGGAAAAAAAATATGAACAACAAAAATACATTAGTCAAATCTGTCCTGATAATATACAATACCAAATACTATGCAGCAGTTAAAAAATAAATAAAAACACATGAATAAAAACAACATGGGTGAATAATAACGTGGAGAGACTGTGAAGATACAATATAAAACCTGTACTATAAAAGGTAAGATCTCATTTTTAATTAAGTAAGCAAACAATAGGAAAAAAAATCTATTATATATGTACCAGTGTAGAATTTGAAAGAGCTTAATTTTTACTTTCTATTATATATATTTGCATTGTCTAAAATTGTTGTTTTATACTGGATGGCATTGTTTATATAATACTAAATAAACTTAAAGGGGGCTGGGGAGATAGCTCTATGGCACATGTGCCTACATGAGTTTGAACCCTGGTCCTGCCAAAAAAAAAAAAAAAAAGAAAAAACCAAAAGAAAGAAACAAACAAAAAATAATAAATTTGGGGCCAGGGAGATAGCTCCATGGCACAAGTGCCTGCCTGGCAAGTGCAAGGTTGTGAGTTCAAACCCTGGTCCTGCAAAAAACAAAACAAAACAAAAAAAGTTACAAAAAATAATAAATTTAAAAGTTGTGAACACCACTTGGTGAAAAAGCACATCCCTGTGGATGGGGCACAGGCGGCCCTCACCTGAGCCCTGAGGACAGCCATGGTGTCCAGCTCCTCCTCCTGCCGGGCAATGGTCTGCTTCATCACATCCATCTGCTGCTGCTTGGAGGCCAGTGCCTGCTCCGCCAACTCCAGTTTCTCATTTAGTTCCCACAACACTGTCGTGTCCACCTTTTGTGACTGAAAAACAGTTGTATTCTAGACATGGTTTTGAAACAATGCAGTTTATTCTAACAATATAAATATTTTTTGAGGGACCAGTGAGATAGCTCAGCAGTCTAAAGTGCCTGCTTAGGCAAGTTTAGGCAACTGCAGGGACTGCAGTTTGATCCCTGGCACCACATGCTGTGCCAGCCCCGCCCCCAGGGCAGGCTGAGCCAGCCAGAACAGAAGGAAGGAAGGAAGAAAAGAAAGAAAAGTTTGATAAATAAATAAAGTTAAATAAGTAAATAAAAATATATGGATATTTGTCAAAAAAATAAAATTTTTTTCAGGCAGGATCTCCCTATGTAGTGAAGCTAGCTTTTAGCTCACTATGTTGCCCAGGCTGGCCTCTGATTCACAGTGATCCCCATCCTTCAGGAATTGTGGGTGTGCCCCACCACACCTTTAGTCAATACCAAAATACTGACTAAAGGTTATGCATTAAAACATTACTAGCTCCAAACTAGTCATAATTATCAAGGCTAATTTAACCAGAAAGTTGTACTTCTTTAATATATGATTTATGAATAGTTTCCTGTCTTTACAGTTTGGTTTTTTTAGGCAACAGCACTAAAATAGGAAAATTACAACAAATGCTAACATGCTAAGGTGGCAATTCACTGATACTATCATTTTGTT
>PVKN010000985.1:45373-59486 GCA_004027915.1 Capromys pilorides | reverse complement strand
ATCAAATCATTTCTTGGAAAAAAATGTTAAAATATACATTGTGAAAGGAAATTATAACATTTATTTTATATGATGAGAATAAACTGTTTCAGTATTAATAATTTGAACTTACAGATTATAGTTTCAGACTTAGATAAATCACATCTAAAAGTATGTTTCTTCTCTATGGTTTTTTTAATAATTTAATTTGGGTGCTAGGGATATAAAGTGGTAGAACATATGCTAAGTGTGACTGGGGGCCTGGTTTCAGTCTCCAACACCAGAAAAACTTTTTATTCTTACCAGTTATTTGCACAGTTTAAAAAGCTGTGCAGATAAGTTTATTACTTAGAGTTCTCCAAAGGAGCAGGAGCTTTTCGGTGGGCTTACCTATCGGAGGGAGAAGATTCACAACAGCTGTCTACATACTGAAGTCTTGGAGGAGCCAGGAGCTGCGAGGCCAGGAAAGGGGCAGCAGCATAAAGAGGGGCTCAAGGACATCCCCGGGGAAGGTCGAAGGCCCGGAAGCCCACTAGAGTTTGCCAGTGTGTCAGAGGCTGAAGAAACTGGAGACCTGGACACTGGCGTCCAAAAGCAACGTCAGCAAAGGAAGATTGGAACCCTTCAAAACAGAAACCTTTCCTGCTTCTCTCCCTTTCATTCCATCAGGCTACTGGCCTGCTGGGTTTGCTGGTGCCGCCCACCCAGGGGGCTTCCTCCTCCTCGGTTTGTAGGCCCGTGTGTCAATCGGACCTGTGCTTTACTAATCCTCTAAGGGGTTCTTACTCCAGTCCAGTTACCATAGCACAGAATCAGAGAGCTCTTCAAGACCTATGATAAAAACAGCAGTCAGCTTCCGGACTCCCCTTTCCAATGCCAGTTTCTGCTGGCCAGAAGCAGGTACTTTTATCCTCGTATTTTCAGAGACCAAGTCTCACGGTGTTGTGCAGGCCTCCCCATCCTGAGCACAAGCGACTCTCTTACCTTAGCCTTCTGAATAGCTAGGGCGACAGATACGTATTCCACCCCCAAGCAGCTTGATTTCAACCCTTTAATTCCTTTGATATTTATAGCTATATTGCTAAATAATGTGTTTATATTATTATGTCTTGAGACGAGACAATTCTGTATGTTTCTCACATTACTGAATGTCTCGCAAGTAGAAGTGCTGATAGCTTTTCTTCTGCACTACTTTTTCATAGGTGTCTGTCTGGCGGTGTTAGAGAGTTCCCCCAGAGCAGAAAGCAGGACCGTCTGTTGTCCACTATGACAAACAGAAGGTCTCCTGAGGCAGAGGCAGGGCAGGTTCACAGCCCGTTGTGAAGTTTTCTAAGCCAGAGACATCTGAGCTGTGATGCGGAGCTACTGCACACATGGCCTCCACCTGGGGCGCTTCGTGTTATCCTCATGGGACACAGCGCGAAGAGAGCTAACGTGGACGTGAAGCCTCAACTGCTGCCAGCACTTTATCTCCGCCACAACAGCCTTGCAAGTCCTGTCAGCACTGTGCTCTATGACAGCTTAACTTGACCGCTTAATGAGCACATCTCAGATCCTCTCCAGTCCTCAACACCTGGTATGCCCTCCTTTAGTGCCTCCGCGCAGTACGAACTGTGTGGGAAGCCCCCTTTCTCTGCCCTCACTCTCACCTCGGTCCACTGAAACATGCACAACTCACATCTCCCTTGTTCTAGTCAGGGTTTGCAAGGGAGTAGATTTAATACCGGACACATATTGTACAGGATTATTTTATAGTCATCACGCAAGAGTCAAAAGCCAAAGAGTGCAGGACAGCTGTCAACACACTAGAGACCCAAAGAACCCAGCTGAGGGCCTGGATCCTATAGCAATGTCCTCCATGAGTCCAGCTAGAGGCCTAGGGCCCTTGACAGTGTTCCGTGCAAGTCTGCATCAAGGATCTGCACCGAGAAGGCCCAACGGTCAGTGATGGAAACTAGAAAGTCTGTGCCAGGGCGATGAAGGGTCTGAGCCAGCAGGCTGAGGGGTCTGCCCTGGAGCCAGGAAGGGACACTCAAGGCAAGGACCAGAACTCTCCAGAAGAGAACCACAGCTACCCTCAGTGACGGTGAGGACCTGAACTCTTCCAACGAGAACAACTGAGTTGATAGGAAAACCAGCTTGGCAAGCTTCTCCAGGAGAACCAGCAGCACACCATCTTCTCCTCCAGGTCTCCTTTTATGCTGCTGGTGCAATTTGCGTGAACCAGATATAGGGGAAGAAACTCTCAACCTGAAAGATACCTGGGATGAGTCCATGTTCTCTAAAACTGAAGAATGAATTTTAGGAATAACGGAGCTTAAGAGCAGAATATATTTATTGAGAGAAATAAAGCTTCTGTCTGAGAGAGGGACAGAAAGGGAGCCCAGTGAGTTGCCAAGGACCCTGCCTTTTCTAGGGATTTTTATAAAGCAAAACCACAAAGTGGAGGGGGGTGGTCTAAGGTGGAAAGCATGGAAACTGGCAAGGTGGGGATGAGGCGAGATAAAACTATGGTCCACTGATAAGACTACAAGCACAATTGCTCTGGTGAAATTGATTACACTGGGATCAGATGGGGAAGGAATCACATAGCAAGTGGGCATAAATACAGAGCAGGGGCTTTTCTTGGAGGGGGTTTGGTTAGTGACTTTTCCTGGCTTTATCAAGGTGAGAGAGCCCTATTTAGAATATCAGTCCCTGAAGTTTATACTTAGGGAGGCATTCATTCTTTTGATCTTTTGTCTTGAGGTCTGGCCCACAGCAGGAGTGCTTATCTCTCTCCCATACTGGCTCCTTCTGAGGGCTTAGGCCTGTCTGATGTTGCCTATGGTATTTCTATCTAATTCAGCTGCCTACTGGGTGTTACAAGTTGCTAGTAGTCAATCCACCACACCAACATTCTTCTATGGTAATCTAGATTAGGTAAGTAGTTGGCACTTACATGACTAAGATTATATACACAGATTTCTCATGTGAAATGTTCTGATTGCCTTTCTTTTCTCCAACTTTTCATTTCCTGAAGAGAGCATAATTGCTCTTTATTTATTACTTCCTTGGTTTTCCTCCCCCTTCCTCCTCTTTCTCCTCCTCCTCGTCCTCCTCTTCTCCTTCTTCTTCTTCCTCTTCCTCTTCTTCTTCTTCATGCTCCGACTGGTAGTGAGCCTGGGATTACAGGTGTGCACTACCAAGCCATGTCTTTTTTTTGTGTGTGTGTGTGGGGGGGGGGGGGACCGGGGTTGGACTCATGACCTTGCATTTGCCAGGTGGGCATTTGTACCATGGAGCTATCTCCCCAGTCCCCAAGCAAGGTCTTGGTGGGCCAGTTCAGTGCTACTGAAGGCGAGGCCAGAGGGCAAGTGGTGCTGAGGAACAAGCCCTGGTCACTGCACTTGCCTAAACAGGCACTTAGGGGCTGGGGAGATAGCTCCGTGGCACAAGTGCCTGTCTGGCAAGTGCAAGGTTGTGAGTTTGAATCCTGGTCCCACAAAAAAACCAAACCAAAAAAAAAAAAAAAAAAAAAAACAGGCGCTTAGTCCACTGAGCTATCTTGCCAGCTCTACCTCCTTAGTTTTCTATATCAATAATTTATTCCATAATTCTCCCCTGGTCACATATGCTCAGTATGTTTCACGCTATTAGTTTCACCTTCTTGAAGGCACCTCTCCCAGAAATGCCTAGCTAACGCAAATCGGTAAATCCAGCTTTGTCCTTGGTTGTTTCTTTAATCTTTTAAAACTAAAGCACTTGTTTTGAGTAACTGCCGTAATTCTTAAGATGAACTCGATGCTGCAACAGCTGCTCCCTTGGGTTTAGGCGTCGTTCCTTCACGGGATCCGTGCCCGAGTCAGCGATATACAATGTTTAGGTGCCTCATTCAACCAGGTCCGGGGGTATGTCGCGTTTTAGCCTTTGCACTCCAGTTACACTTTCTCTTGTGCTTGGCGGGGTGGCCACATTTGCCACAAGTCGACTTCTGAACTTGGTAGGCCTTGGAACCACAGTGGCGCACGACATGTACGGCTTATTACGACACTTTCCAAAGGATGACGTTCCCTCCATCATCTCCTTTGTGCCACTGAGACCAAAGAGCACTTGGTTGTTTCTGTTTCATCATCCTGGGCTCCCTGGCCAGCATTTACACTGGCTCCTGTACTCCACAGATGGAGGTTGGGGTGGTGGTGGTAAACAACAGAAACTTAACAGATATGATAAGCTCAGTGGCATAAGTGCCAAGTCCCGAGTTCAATCCCTGGTAGCACCAAAAAAAAAAAAAGAATATCTAAATTTAAATATTATAGTAAAAGACACACTGTTATTCCCTTAAAAGTGCTCCTCTCCACTTTGAACACACTTATCCCATTATCAGCTCATATTCCCTCATTATTGTGGGCTGATCAGGCTCAAATCTCCCAAATGAGTGGACCGCTAATGCTTAAATCAATGAGACAAATAAAATTATTTCAGGGCTCCAGCATCCTAACCCTCTCACAGAGATTTTCTGGGGTTTAAGACCATGACTGGGCGGCCTATATTTATTAGCTTGTCAAACAAAGGAGGGGGATACTGAAGACAATGCAGGAATCTCGGCAGGACTTGGAACCCCTTGGGCAGCTTCTCCAATAGGACAACGGAGTTGTCTCCAGGAAGCCTCACTGCAGGAGTGAGACACCTGCAGCTGCGTCTCCTTTCAGTTAATGTGCATTGAGCCGAAGTCCTCAGCTGTGGCCTCATCTTGTCCCTCAAGGTGTCCCAACTTCACAGGCCAATACAGACACTGGTGGGGACCCGTGACTCATAGAGGTTCACGTACCATGAGTCCAAGCAGCCCACCTCCAGGCGGGGGCTAGGCCTCAGGCAGACTCATACAGAAACACGGAAAGCCAATCGGTGAATACTAAATCCTGCTCAGAGCCACTCCATAGTGGTCTCTGTAATCTCAACTTCAAGAAGATCCACTGTTGTACTCTGGGTTTATAAGAAAAACAATGTAATGGAGGGCACGTAATTCATAGCATTATTTTATAGTAGCCACCCAAGAGTCAAGTAGAAAAGAGTGCAGAAAATCTGTCCCCACACTAAAGACCCAAAGAATCCAGTTGAGGGCCTGGATCCCATGGTAATGTCCCACATGAGACCGGCTAGGGAACCAGAGCCCACAACAATGTCTTGTGCAAGCCTGTTTCGAGGAGCTGTACTGGGAAGACCCGAGGTCAGCGCTAAGGCTAGAAAGTCTGTGCCAGAAGGACGAAGGATCACTGTCAGCAGGCGGAGGGATCTGTGCTGGAGGCATGAAGCGATGCTCAAAGTAATGACCAGAGCTCCCCCAAAAGTACCACAGCCATCCTCAGCAATGGCGAGGTCCTCCTCCAAGGATGAGAACAGCTGAGTCCATAGGAAGGAGGCCAGTGAGACAAGCTCCTCCAGAAAAACCGACAGCCCTGCTTCTTCCTCTCCCGTTGTTGTTTTGATGCTGCTGGCAACAGCCCTCAGGTGGGGCTCCCACGCCCCGCACCATGCCGGCTCAGCACAGCTGGGTGTTCCAAGCTGCCCACCAGTTGACAATCCAGCACACCCACCGCTGTGTATCCCAAAGGAAACCAAGCAGCCCAGGCGACCGTGCAATGGATTTGACTCACATGCAGAGTGGACCAGTGGCTGTACTGTCTCCCAGGTAGGATACTGAAAACCTTACTTTAATGTTTCCAAAAAGATATAAAAAATATTATCAAACACTGCAATTTCTCCATACACATGGTGAGCCTACTTAGCTCACATGAATTGAGTTTGAATGTTGCTGTGAATTCCAGTTTTGCCTTAGGGTCAGCAAACCTTTTCTTAAAGGGCTAATAATAAATTTTTAGATATTTCTGTCCGTATGTCCTGTTGTTGCAACTACTCAGCTTTGCCAATACAGTCCAGAAACAGTCATCAAGGACATATAAAAATAAATGCAACCGTGTCCTCTCCCATGAAAACTTGTTTAGGAAAAACAAACACAGGACTGATTTGGCCCACAGACCATATACTTTGCTGACTGCCACTCTACAATCACATTTTCTCACCTCACTTAGGTCATTTACAAAAAAAAAAAAAGTCCTAATGCTTCTGCATTAAAGGCCATTCTGGCATTCCTAAAAAAGGAGCCAGGGCAGTGAAGGGGCCCCCAAGTCAGACAGCTGTTGGGCTCGGCCTGGAATGTGCCGCTTGCTAGGTACAGCTGAGAGTTATGTTTCTAGCACTCTCTAAAACTCTACAGTCTGGCTGGACTGGACCAGACTTGAGAGGTTTAATTGGCAGAGGGCTGTTTAATGGAGCATTAGGATGTAGTTCTGCGTCTCTAGTCTGGGCTTCCAGCTCTGAAAGACACTAAGCTGGTGGCAGTGGTAAGATAATGCTCTGTGACTCGACCAGAAATATTCCCGTTAGCTTCTGGTCCTCCAGCAGTATTCATGCAGTAGCTTGCGTCAGCCACTTTTTGAAACAAAAGTGAGGCCACAGCCTCCCTTCTGATCTTTCTCCCTCCCTTTCCCTCGCGCCCAGCACGAGCTCTTCACCTACACTCAGAGTCTGCACTGTGCACTGTCATGTTCAGTCCCGTTAGACTCTGCTGTGCCGTCAGCACTGAGTTTCCAAAGCCCAAGGGGAGGAATCAAGTATTCCATCTTTTTACTGAAGTTGAAACAAGAAAAAAAAAAAAAAAAGTCTTCACCAAAGAGGAGCTTTGAAGTTTGCCATCAAAGGATCTCCTTAGAGTGGTTGTTGAAAGCTTTCAATACAGACAGGCTTATAAAGTTGGGTGTGTTACCAGCTCCCCAGGACGTCCATGTGTGGGTCTAATACAACAAAGGAGAGCCAACTGCCAAAGTTGTCAGAGTGTCTGATCCATGCAGCTGGGAGTGTTTCTATTCAGGATGGAGCTGGCCCTCGAGGGAGCACGACAGAGCTTCTCTGTGAGATACTGTCCTGCTGGGAGGCGGAGCTGCGGACTCCCCAAAGCTGAAGCCGCAGCGGAAGTGCGATAGCGCTGGTGGGGCTGTGATGGCTGAAGGCTTCCTAGAGAGGAAGAGAGTGTCTCACAAAATCAAAATTAAACGTCTGAAGCCTATTCCAAGGTTATCACAGGCCAGGTGTGACATGCACCAGAAAATTGATTGTTTTGTTGCCTTTAATAGCAAAAGGCTCATCCTTGAGGGATTAATCAATTACAATATATCTGTTGCAGTAGACGCTACACAGCTTTTTAAAAAAATGTATTTAGTATATGGTGTACAGGGTCTCACTATACAGATCGGACTTGCAGTCATCCTCCTGTTTTCAGCCTCCCAAGCGCTGGGATTAAAGGCACTGCCAGCACACCCTGTCTCATTCACTGTCTCAGTGCGCTCTGGGGGAGGGACTGGCACGGCATGCCTGGGATTGAACTCCAGCCCTTGCATCTGCCTAAGCAGGCGCTTTAATCCACTGAGCTATCTGGCTGGCCCAACATAGCTTTTTTTTTTTTTTTTTTTTTCTTTAGGGAAGGGTCTACAGTGTGTTCAGGATCTCACTACCAATCAGACTTGTAGTCACCCACCTGTATACAGCCTCCCAAAAGCTGGGATTACAGGGCTGACACAGAAGGCCCAGGGATCAAACCCCCGACCCCTGTGACTGCTTGCAGGTGCTTTTTAATCTGCTGAGCTATTTGGCCGGCCCCCAATATAGCTTTTTGGAAAGCTAGATCGTTAAGTTTGACCATGAAAGATGTCTATGTCCAGGATACAGCAAACAGCTAGCAGCTATCTGGACAGAACACATACAGAATATGGTCACTGTCTCTGCACTCAGTGAACTAATTGTGAAAGTGATGGATTATGAGGGAGGGAAATAATGATGCTTTCTGCTTGGAAAAAATCAGCTGTAACGTATTTTCATTGCATAAGACACAGCAAAGAGCAGTATATTGGGCTGAAGAGATCTACAGTCACCTCTTTCCTTATAAAGGATATAAATCATAAGACACTAAAAAAAAACACACAGGAACATAATTCTCCACTTAAAATTCAAATGTCTTAGTGGCACAGGGCGTATCTAGCAAGCATAAGGCTCTCAGTTCAATCCCCACGGCCACAAATAGATTAAATTTAGGTCTAGAATGTCTCCCTAAAGTGTAACGTTAGGAGGTGGAGCTTTCAGGAGGCGACTGGATCACAGTCATACCTTATGGGTAGACTCAGGCAGGGATGAGTTCATGAATAAAGGCGCTGCCAGGAGACAGGGCCTGGTTGGAGGAGGAGGTCCCTGGGGGCGTGGCCTGGAAGCCCCTATGCTCCTGGTTCCTCCTCTCTGGGTTTCTTGAGCCTCACTGTTCTGCCTAGCTTGCCCTTTAAAAGTTTCCAATTTTTAAAATTAACTGCACCGTCTACGGACGATTTAGTACAGGATCCAAATTGAAAAGTGAAAGTTGGAAAAGAAGCTTACATCCCAGCGAGGCAAGGAACACAGTGTGAGGTTAACAAATTGGAAGCAGATTTCAGTGCGTCACTCCCAATGGCAAGGTTAAGGCAGATTAACTAAAAATAAATTAACGATGTAAGAAGAGGGCAATTGTGTGGGTTAAACTCTTATCTTTTAGAGTGGGAGCTACTGCACGATATCTGTGTAATTTAAAAGTAGTGCCTATCATAGAAATCAGTATTTGGAACCACGAAGGTCACCAGGAAGAGAACAAAACACAAGAAAAATGGTGGTCTGGAGCGGAGAGATGTGCCTCAGTTTTTTCAGCACAAACCCTGCTGTACTGAGATGTTAAAAAGTAATTTACATGTATCTTATTGCTCAGATTTCCTTAAATAAGAAAAAAAAATGTTCACGTTTATCTGCATTTTTTTAATTTTAAAGAGTGTAGTTGCATTTTTATGACTCCAAAAACAGACCAAGCAGTTCTTTCAGTGGCTTGCAATTTGGGACTTAAAAAAAATTCAGCTGGTTTATTTTTATAGTTTTTCTGCTTGGATTCTAAGTGAAGACATGGAGTTGATTTCAAACTGTTAGTGCTTGTCTTATTCAGAAACCAGCATTGTGAGGGAAGGCTTTTTCTTTTCTCTCTCTCTATTAGTGAAAAAGCAATTGATTTTTTATTTTTTATTTTTTCCTGTAACGTTGATGTTTGAAGAACAGTGATTGGTTTTTGTATTATATAAGAACTATGATCAGATAAATGCATAGCACAGACCCAGTGGGAAACATCTTAGCTCACGGAGACCTGTGATTTTCAGCAAGGAGGCCGAGGCAGGCAGATGTGAGCTCAAGGGCGCCCTGGGCTGCGCGCACACAAACACACACACACACACACACACACACACACACACACGGAGTCTGCACAGAGAAAGCCTGTCTCTCTCTCACACACACACACACACACACACACACACACGGAGTCTGGACAGGGACTTGAAGCCCAGTTTACTATCTCGATATGTATCTTGGGTTCAATCCTCAGTACTAAGGATGGGCATAATTCACTACTAAGGAGATTCAGTTCCATTCTTAGGAGAAAGAGTGACCACCAGTCACACTGCCCCTGAGGTGGTGCCAGTGCATGGTGAAAGGCCCAGCTGAGGAGGGTGGGCAGCTGAGAGAACGCGCTGCGCTCCTCAGAGGCAGCGACTGCATTTCAGGAAGGCGGCCGATCAGGGATTGAGCTGCGTGGCTGCCTCCCGCACAAACTGTATCTGACGCGCTTGCTTCTGGGATTGTCTTTCTCGGCAATGCGTCTAAAGGCATCAGACTGATGGCATCCACATCTAAGCATTGCAAGCGTTTGATTCCTCCAGAAAAGAGTAAAAGGCAGCGAGGGAGAAGGATTCAGCATCATTAAGGTCTCTTTGAAGATTTGATGGGCTGGGCTGTTGTGGCTCATGTGATGACATTAGGGACTGTCCCCAGATTTCCTCACAGACTCCTTTGCAGAGATGAGGGGCTGAGGGGCCATGTGATGCGAAGCCACTTGCAGGCATGGGACGGGTTAGCTGTGGAGGCCCCCAGAGGGTGGACTGGCTGTGTCACTGTCACCGTCACAAGCCCAGGCACGTAGCTGCATGTGTCTTTCCCCAGCCCACTCCTGTGTGGTTCTCATTGTGTGACACTAATCAGTGGCTCGAGAGGATGCAGCACGCTCCACACTGCCTGCTAGTTTGAAAGACAGTGCATGTGTGTAAAGGAATAAGATGGCACCGAGCATGGCGGCCTGCACTTGGCATCCCAGCTTTCCAGGAGGCTGAGGCAGGAGGACCACAGATCTGGGTCTAAAAAGACCCTGTATTATCTTCAGGAAGGCCTTCACTGCGGAGTAAGAAGTTTGCAGCTACAAGCTCCTTTTAGTTCATTGGAGTTGGAGCCTAAGTCCTAAGCTGTGGCCTTACCTTGTCCTTTGAAGGCCCAACTTTACAGGCATCGCAGAGACCAGTGACTCACAGAGGCTCATTTACTGTGAGTCCACTGCCCATTTTCAGACAAGGGGCCTAATCCTTGGGCGAACTCACACATAAACATGAAAAGCCAATTGGTTAATATTAAATCCTGCCCAGAGCCACTTCCTAGTGGTCTCCATTGGTCAGTCAGTGAGCTGGGGCCATTCTCCAAGGGGGGGGCCACACACCCAGAGAAGTTGCCTCCACCGGTCATGCTTGTTCTACTTCCAAAGGAACCTGGAAACTACACTTCCACAATGAACCTTATCTTCTGGTTGAGGATCAGGTGTTAGGAAGCAACAGAGAAAATCCAGACCCACAAGACAAACTTCGAGATTAACAGACCATGCCCATTTTCCCAGCCAGCAGGCCCCACCCTAATCTCCTGCCTCAGTTGGGTACTGCCATCAGGGATGTGGGCAAACTGGGAAAGGCAGCCCTTTGACAGACTATAAATGTGGCTCAGCTGTGAGCAGTTGGTTAGTGTTGTGTGATTAAAGATGCATTTCTAAAACGTAATGGACTTGTGACACCAGTGTGGAGTTTCTAGTTGCTCACATCAGTCCTGATTAGCATAAGTATGTTGAATACAGCTTCTTAAATATAGGCTCTGAATGGCATTTATTATCTCAAATGTCTCCATGAGGAAAAAGAATGAATTCCTTTTGAAGGAGAAGTAGTACAATACATACATAGCTTTCTTCAAATCGTACTGCTTACATATAACATCCTCATCAGGAATGGGGTCACAAACCTATGGAGCCAGCACTCCAAGGGCTGAGGCAGGAGGATTACTGAGTTGAGATCAGCCTAGGCTAAGCTGAGCTCAAGGCAGCCTGGACTACATAGCCAGAACCTGTCTCCAAGATCAACAAAACTAAAATATAAGGTCCTATTGGAAACTATTAGAGCTTGAGAACTGAATCTATGTCCTTGTCCATCAAAAAAAAGATTAATGGGTGGGTTGACGCTTGGCTCACATGCCAGGTTTCTGGGGTAAAATAGTCTACTAAGAGGCAGCCTTAGTTTTTCTTTCTGTTCTGTGGTGGTGACCAGGTGCTCTAACCCTGAGCCGCAGCCTTTTCCCCAGACATTGTGCCTTTCTCACCACCCCAGAAGCAGTGCCGGGCCACAGCAGGTCCAGTGCTTGCTCCTGCCACAGACACAGGGACAGCCTCACACCACACCTCCCCAGTGTTAGCTGACAAAATTTTTGAATAATGAATACAGTAGATAAAAATGTTGGTTGTTTTCAACCTAACAGGTCAAAAATGATCTCATGTTTTTATGTGTTCATAACTAGCTCACACTTCTAAATTTTTGAGAGAAACTAGGCACAGTGCCACAAATCTACAATCCCAGCTGCTCAGGAGGCAGGAAGACTACAAGTGTTGTCAGGAATTAAAAGGGAGAGTATTTAATACAAGACACATACTGTACAGGATTATTTTATAGTCGTCACCCAAGAGTCAAAAGCCAAAGAGTGCAGGACAGCTGTCAACACACTAGAGACCCAAAGCACCCAGCTGAGGGCCTGGATCCCATAGCAAGGTCCTCCATGAGTCCAGCTGGAGGCCTAGGGCCCTTGACAGTGTTCCGTGCAAGTTTGCATCAAGGATCTGCACCGAGAAGGCCCAACGGTCAGTGATGGAAACTAGAAAGTCTGTGCCAGGGCGATGAAGGGTCTGCGCCAGCAGGCTGAGGGATCGGCCCTGGAGCCAGGAAGGGACACTCAAGGCAAGGACCAGAACTCCTCCAAATAGAACTGCAGCCGTCCTGAGTGGCAGTGAGGACCTGAGCTCGAGCTCTTCTACTGAGGACAGCTGAGATCACATCCCAAAAACCAGCAAGACCAGCTGCTCCAGAACAAACAGCACACCATCTTGCCCTCCAGCTTCTGTGCTGTTGGCCACCATCCTCAGGTGGGTTTTCACACCCAGCACTGCATTGACTCGGTTCAGCTGGCTATTACAGGTTGGCCATTTAGTTAATCCACCACAGGGCCGGCGGTATAGCTCAGAGGACTAAGCGCTTGCTTAGGGAAGCGCAGGGGCCAGGGCTGGTTCCTGGCCCCGCCTGCCACGCCGGCGCCACTCCAGATCACACTGAGCCGGCAATGGATTCCGGGCATGGTGGCGCGCACCTGTAATCCCAGCACTTGGGAAACAGGAAACAGAAGGATCACTATGAGTCTGAGCTGCGTAGTGAGACCCTGTACTGAATACGTAGAAAACAAAATAAATCAGGTTCTTATTTCTTACTGACCTAAGGAAAAAATCTCCCAATTTCTCATTTGGGGTTTCATTGTTTATAATGTTTTTCTTCCAGCTTTTGAATTCAAAATATACTTTTGTAAGAAAATTTATCCATTTCTTTGAAGTGGCTTTTATATTTTTGCAATTATAATCAGAAAAACCTATTCCACATTAAGACTAAAACGTATTTTTTTCCTGTAGGGTGCTACCTGTTGGGTTCAGTATTTGCACACGCTCTTTGATTGCTATGGAGTTTACGTTGCTTTAAGGTGCGAGGTAGGAAGCCAGCGCTGCTCTTCCCAGGTGGTGACAGTGACTGTGCTGCACACTTACAGAACTACAGCTTCCACTGGTGTGTAACCCCACCTTTGACAGAGACTGCACACCTTGTGCATTTTTAACTACTCCAGACTCACCTATATACCACAGGATGTCTGGACCCCAGGATAACTGAGTTTTGATGGGAAAGGTCATGCAGAGGTCACAATGACAAGAAAGTCACTGTGTGTCTACTGCACACTGGGGTCTATGACACCAACCTTTGATCCCTCAAATCACCAACATGTAGGTGTTCTGTAACACGTGTTCCGACATCTTAACCTACCTAGGGCTTTGGGAAGATAGATTCCCCCATCGTCATGGGCCAATTTGCCAGGATAGGAGAAATGAAAGGTAGAAAGAAGATGAGGAAATCATAATGAAAGGGAACAGTTTGGAAAGGTTAGGAAATGTCACCTGAAAGTGAAGAGCTGGAACACCTTAGGCTGTTCTGTACGGGAGATTCTAGTCAGCACTCAGAAGACCAGAAGGCTGATAAAATCCCTGCTGGTAAAGACTGGCTTTGAAGCGTGTACTGGGAGGAAGGACTGCATTTGCTGTTGGACTCCAGATGATATGTTATGACTTAGCAGAAAGTTTGTCTGCATTTTGCTCACGACCAGAGACTTTGCCTGAGAATGAGATTAAGGGCTTGTAGAAGAAATTTATGTTGAGGCAGGGGTATGGCTGAGGTTCAGGGCTGGTAGCCAGATTTATGCTGAGAATCAGACCAAAGAGCCTGGCACAATGATTTCAAATGTGGGGAGTTGAGCCAGAAAGGAAGCTCCAGTAAAGCTGTGGACTGCAAAGATAGAGCAGACAGCTTGATTGCTGAGGAGGAAGAAGACAATAAAAAATGATGGCTCACAGGCATCACAGGAAGCAGCAGGACCCCACCCTTTGCAGACCGAAAACTGCAAAAGCAAAAGACTGCTTTGAGAAGAAAGCCTTAGAGCACCGTGCTCCACAATGGCAGCAGCACAGAGAACTTGTTCCTCAGGATTGCATTCAGAGTGCTCAGCAATCCAGGCACTCGGCCCCTACAGGGGGGGGGGGAGAGAGAGAGAGAGAGAGAGAGAGAGAGAGAGAGAGAGAGAGAGAGAGAGAGAG
>PVKN010000985.1:0-45273 GCA_004027915.1 Capromys pilorides | reverse complement strand
GGCCAGGTGCTCCTGGGAGGGCAGTGTGTGAAGCTGTGTGAAGCCAAAGATGCAGTGGAGAAACTGGGAGCAGAGTGGGCTCAAGAGGGAAGCCATGGGTGGTGCAACCACTGGAAGTGCCACTGAAGACCTTCGGAGTTCACAACCTGCCATAGATTGTCTCAGATGCTGCACAGGGAACCATAGGACTTAATGTTTACCTTGCTGCATTTTGAGCTTGCTTTGGTCCCATTCCTTTATATTGTCCTATTTGTAACTTTTGGACAGAAAATGTTTATCTTGTGCAGTTGAATATTGCAAGTGTTTTAACTTTTAATTTGTATAGGGGCTCATAGCTAAGAGTTGGCCTTACATCTCAAAGGAGACTTGGGACTTGGACTTTTCAGCAATGCTGAAACTGTTAGGACTTGGGTAACTCTTGCAGACGCACTAAAATGCCTTTTGCAAAGAAGGATATGCATGGTATTGGGGGTATGGGTGCAGAATGCTATGATCTGTGTCTGGATGTCCTCCAAGGCCCAGTGCAGTCATGGGGGGTGGGTGTTTTGAAGGCAGATTATTAAACCTGGAATTCCTGTTTTCAACCCCTCTCCTCAGGGGTTGCAACATTTCCAGCTCAACTCAGCAGGAGCCAGGGGCTTCCATCTGTAAGCTTCCTCACCTGTGCAGGAGAAAGGCACAGAGATGGTGTGAGTGCTGCACCACTCTAGGGAAGGCAGCCTGCTCACAATGTAAGGGAGGAAAAGAGGCTCGCTCCCCGCTTTTGCTCTTGTTACTTTTGCTGTCATCCACCACCATGAACTGTTGCCCTTCTGCCATGCCAGCCTGCTTGAGGACCAGGTGGTTATGGACTGAAGCCTCTATAAATTGTGACCTAAAAAATCTTTCCTTCCTTAATGTGGGGTGTGAGGGATTTTGTATCAGCAAGGAGAGAAAAGTAAGCTGGGATAGAAGAGATGTAAGATAGGCAGAAAGAAGATGAGGAACTCGTAACTAAAACTTACACCTTTAGAATACTGCTACTTCTACTACCTGAGCGGAAGTCCTCAAGGCATCCACATCAGCATCCCCTGGGTAACAGGTGGGCTCCTTTCCTTCTAGACCCCTCACACCCAAAATTCCTCAGAAATGCTGAAAGTTCACGAATTGGTTTGAGAAAGCAAAGACCAAGCCTCAGATAAAGGAACAGGTTGAGAGAATTCAAAGAATGCTTTAATTCTCTTGCTGCAGTTTTCACTCCCTGGAGAACACGCTCCTATGCTGGGAGCTCACGTGGCCCTTTCTCTTAAGGGCCTGTGCTCTATTTCTTTGAGTGTGAGCTTTTAAGTTCCTGCCTGGTGACACCCTTAGTGTGTCTCTCTCTCCGACACATCCTGAGGACTAACTTCTATTACATGTTTGCAACTCGCACAGCTCACGGTCACCTTGGGGAGTGGCTGTAAGTGCACAGAACCGCGTGCTTCATTTCAGCATTCTTCTTCCTTCCCTTCCTCTGCTCCTCTAGGTCCCCTACCTTGTTTTCGTACTTGTTGCTATTGTATTTGCTGGGTTTAGCTCACATTAGGGCTTATAATGCTTCATTAATTGGGATTATTAGGTTCCTGAAGATGGCATACACTTACTATTTTCCCTTCCCCTTCTCCTCACCCCCTCACCTTTTTTCCTTTGGGCCACTTCCCTATTGCAAGAGATCGGTCCCTTCGTCCCTTTCTACCCCTCCTCCATGGTTTTCTTTGTACTCTGCCTCACTCAAATGAGAGAAACCATATGGCATTTAAGCCTTTGTGTCTGGCTTATTTCACTCCAAATTATATTTTCCAAGTCCATCCATATTCCTACTCATGTCTCCAACTTGTCCTTCTTCATAGTCAAGTAGTATTCCATTACCTATAGACACCACGTTCGCCTTGTCCAGTCATCTGTGGACGGGTATGCAGGCTGCTTCCAGAGAACTCCTGTTCCATGATGGCAACCAGAGAACACGCAAACTTGCTCTACAGGCCGGGTGTGTCAGGTCCCCACCTCGGTTTTCCTAACCTCAGACTGTGACACGGCTTAGATCTCACTGTGTAGGAACAAGCTCGTCCTGCAGGTGGAGACAGTGAGCCTGCCGGAGGGCGGGGAGTGGAGGGAGCACAGCCCTGCGCCACCAGCATTCCTCCGTTTGTTTTGGTTAGAGGTGGCTTAAATTTGGCTTCTGCCACTTACAACCAAATCCCGCCCTATGAGTAACACTAAGGGGAGCCGTTAGATGGAAATGAAAGAACTCTAGACAGTAGCTCAAATCGCTTGAAGAAACAAAGATCACCAACTGTTAAAGATAACGAAAAAGTCCCAGCACTTGGGAGGCTGAGGCAGGGGGATCAGTGTGAGTTGGAGACCAGCCTGGGCTACAAAAGTGAGCTCAAGGCCAGCTTGAACTGCATAGCGAGACCCTGTCTCAAAAAGAGAAAAAGAAAGAAAAAGGAAAATGTACAACAGTAAAGCAGGGCATGGTGCGCATGCCTGTATCCTAGTACTTGGGAGGCTTAGGCAGGAGGATCACTGCGAGCTCGAGGCCTGCCTGGGCTCAGTGAGTTCAAGTCCAGCCTGAGCTGCAGAGTGAAGCCCAATCTAAAAAGACACACACACACGCGAGAGAGAGAGAGAGAGAGAGAGAGAGAGAGAGAGAGGTTATAAAGGCAAGAAGAGGTGGTCGGGCCTGCCTGTCATTTCAGCCTGAGTAACTTAGCGAGACTGTCTTGGAATTTAAAAACTTAGAAACGGTCTAGGAATATAGTTCAGTGCAAAGGTCCTGGGTTCAGTCCCAGACTAAATGCATGTATGTGCACACACACCCCCGAAAAGTGATGTAAATGTGCTCTTTTGTTTGTAGCTCTCTTCTCCTCCTGACTTAAAAGGCAACTATATGAAGCACAAAAATAGTCGTGTGACAGGTACCCAAAGTACTCTGAGAAGGACATCAGAGGGAGGGAGGAAACGGAGACACAAAGTTATGGATTCCTGCTAAACTTAAAGTTGTAACTCATCAAACTACACTGCTATAAATTAAGACATTAATTGTAACTCATAGGGAAACTCCTAAAATATAACAGAAGAAGTAAAACAGTATATAAGAAAGCATGTATTAAATTTTAAAAGGAGAAAAAATAGCAATGTGGGAACAGAGATACAAAATGACAAGAAAATAGCAAAATGCTATGCACAAATCTTTCCCTATGAGCAATTACATCAAAAGTAAATGAACTTGGGCCAGCGAGATAGCTCAGTGGTCTAAAGTGCCTGCTTAGGCAACCATAGGGATCGTGGTTTGATCCCTGGCACCACATGCTACACTAGCCCCACCCCAGGGCAGGTTGAGCCAGCCAGCCAGAAAGAAAGAAAGAGAGAAAGAGAGAAAGAGAGAAAGAAAGAAAGAAAGAAAGATAGATAGATTAAAACAAAAAAGTAAATGAACTCAAAAAACCACAGTTAAAGGGTCCTGAGTTCAATCCCCAGTACCGCAAAAATAAATGAGTGAGTGAATGAATGAATGAATAAATAAATAAATAAACAACTGGGAGAGATTGGCAGTGTAGATTAAAAAAAAGTCAGGCTGGGGAGATAGCTCAGCGTCATAAGTACCTGCTTGGCAAGTGCAAAGTCCTGGGTTTGACTCCAGGTACCAAAAACAAGACAAAAAATCATACAGTGCCTACAAGAGACTTGCTTTAGACTGAAAAGCACAAAGAGGTTAAATTTTTTTAAAAATGATATGATGTGCCAAAGCCAGGGATGGTGGCACACTCCTAGAATCCCAGCACTTGGGAGGCTGAGCAGGAGGGTCACTGCAAGTTCATACCAGCTTAGGCTGCAAAGTGAGCTCAAGACCAGTCTGAACTGCTTGGCGAGACCCTGTCTCAAAAAGAAGGAAAAAAAAGATACAACGTACAAGTACAGTATGTCCACAATCTATAAATGAGTTCCAATCTGGGAGAAGTGTGTATAAATTGGATTTGTTCATAAGCCGACAAAATGATTCTTATATAAAAGTTCAGAACTTGACTGTTCACTAGGACTTACTACAGGATTTACTGTAGTAACAAAACAAGAGCTAGAGGGGCTACAGTAATACCATACAAAATAGTCTTTAAGATCCAAATTGCTCCTAAAGACACCAAAGGATGTGGTGATCAGGTTTTTGATAATAAGCATGACTGTGATAATGAAGAATGGGTCAGTTCATCAAGAAGTTCTAGCAATCACATATCTATGTATACTTAAGAAAGTCCCAGAACACACTGAGCAAAACCCAACAGAACTGAAGGGAAACACGGACAGCAACAGACTCACACACTGCATAACCACATTTCGGTCAAGAACAGACTGTAAAGATGGCCCAGATAATAACAGAACACAAGATTCCCTGTTGCCTCGTGACACCGCAGCTGCCTTAACATCAGTACTTAACAATGTACCGCTCACTTATTCGAGTGCTGTGCGCTGCAGGGTGTGTTTCCTAAGCTCGCCGTGCTTGGAGGGTCGGATGGCCCTAACCCCTCCTCCCTGCAGATCGTGTGAATCCATCTGCCGCTGCTGTAACTGATTAGCCCAGGATGGGTAGTTTCTTCCTGCTAACAGCACATTCAGCTCATGGCCCTGCAGGTTGGAAAGCTGGAGATTGGGTGGTGGAGTGTGTGAAGTCCACTTATCTTCAGACTCTAGGTTACGTGAGGAAAAAGCAATCTCTGCTTATTTAGTATAGAGATACGTAATTAGCATCTCAAGAGGCAAAGAGCAATAAACAAAGCCCAGGGAGAGCTGTGGTTTGGGAATCCCAGAAAGCTGAGATTCAAGGAGAAAGAGAACACTTACCCTGAAGGCTTTCTGTCAGCTGTCTCTTCCCTTGCTTGAAACTTTTAAATTAGTACTGTGTGAACCTAGCATTGGGCAAATGGAGGTCAGAGACTGTGGCACTTCTTTACTGAAGTGATTATGCACCTCAGCACATTCCTTGACCCCAAATAAAAGTGAGACACTTCTGAGGGTCGGGGCTCACTTCGAGAGAGAAAAGTCTCAGTGAGACCTCTGAGCTAAATTTATTGGGTCTTCTCGGAGTTCCTTTTGGCACCGACACATAACGACACACAACAATTTAGGGTGCAGCGACTTCAGATCTACATTACTCACCATTATAAAAGGAGCAGTCCACAAGGAGGAGACAAGGAAACGTGGTCTGTGGTCAAAAGTCACAGGACTTCCTCAAGGGAGCAGGTTTCCGCAGAAACACCTGAGTCGCAGGCACTCTAGCAGGCGAGCCATCTGCACGGGACTCTGATTCTGTATGGCACTGCTTAAAAAAAAGCTCTTTGAGTTCGATCTCTGCTACTGCAAAAAAAAAAACCAAACCAAAACAAAAGCGAAAAAAAGAACTGTCTGATTCTCAGCATGACGAGATGGGAGATTACATCTGCTTCTGAAGACATTTCCAGGACTGACAATTTCATCAAAAGGTTCTTAGAGGAAAAAATAAAAATCTATTTTAAGGCTGGTGTGGTGGTCCACACTTGTAATCCTAGCACTCAGGAGGCTAAAGGATGTTACATGTTCAAGGTTAGCCTGAACTGCATAGTGAGACCCTGTCTCAAAAAGACAAAACCAAAAAACAAAGTATGTCTTAGGAGTCAAGGGCTTGTTGAATTTGATCCAAGCTTCAACTGGAGCAAGAAGCACAGAAGGTGGCAATGGAAGTTGTGGGCATCATATGGGTGCAGCCTCTCCCCAGCTAAGGCCCCTCTCACTGGGAGATCGCAAATGCTGGGCAATCTGCCTCCGAGCAGAGAAACAACTAGATGAGCACACTTTGGCAGAAACCAGACACGCTGCTCCTGTCGCCTGCAAACATCCATAAGGAATAGGTATTTCGCTGCATTTGGCAAGGGGAAGGTCCCGCCCGACCTGTTTGAAGACATCTGGATGGAGCTCGGTAGAGTCTGCCCCTCTATTTCGACCCCTCCAGGTCACCAGCTTCTATTTTCACAGAGGTCAGAAGAAATCTCAGGGAACATCTTCCTTCACAGGAAGCCAGTTTTGACCCTGGAATGATTTCAAGGCCCCAGATAAGAAACTGAAAACCACAATCAGATTTGCTGTGTTAATGGAGCTGGCTCCTCCGAGCTCTGCTGGCATCTCCAGCATGAACCCTGTGACCATGACAGAGAAGTTGTGTTGGAGCAGGGTTCTGGCGAGCTGTGCTGGGACAATGCAGATTTATTCTTTAAGTCTTGGCAAACCCCTTTACTCACTCACGCCCCAATTTCTTTTTACTTTTTTTTTGGTGGGGGAGGGCAGAACCGGGGATCGAACTCAGGACTTTGCACTTGCCAGGCAGGTACTTGTGCCCCTGAGCTATCTCCCCAGTCCCTACATTGGCAAGCTTTTCAAAGTGTATGGAAAAACTAGGTTTATGATTTGGTTAAGTGAAAGACACTGAACACTATTTTAAAATATTAGTTTCTGATTGCCTTTTCTTTTTGTCTTTCTGAGACAGGGTCTCACTATGCAGTTTGGACTGGCCTTCAGCTCACTTTTTGTAGCCCAGGCTGGTCTCAAACTCGCACCGATCCTCCTGCCTGCCTCAGCCTCCCAAGTGCTGGGATTACAAGCGTGCACCACCATGGCCCGGTCTGATTGTCTTTTCTACAAACAATAAATTGCCCTCTAGGACACCCCATCAACAACTTAAGTAGCCTCCTACTAGGCTGCTAGAGACACCGGAAGTGTTTCCCAAAGCCTGTGGTCCCACCTGTGAAAAGACCTGCAGTCTGGGCCCCAGGGAGTGTGACTGTCACCTCCTGTCAGGTAGGGACTGGGCTGGGACACTGCTGTGAGATGACCCAGGTTGTGGTCAGGAGAGGTGAGTGGGCGGAGGGGCACAGGAGCAGCAAGATGGTCTGCAGACTTAGGGCTGCTCCTTGTCCTCTGTTTGCTTTATAATGAGTCAAATCCGAGCCCTATCCCGTGCCAGATTGCCATCTCCTGGTGGGAGGTGGGGGCCCTGGACAGCAAGCACAGGTGACCACATCCTGGAACCAAAGCCCTGAGCACTGTAGCCACAGCTCGGGTACCTGGGGGAGCCAGGTGCAGCTCCTTCAGGTTGCTCTATAAAGGTTAAACAGAGACTTCATCAAGCTCAGCTAACTGAAATCTCCGGTGTTCAAGAAAAACTGGTCTGCTTAGTGACTAGCTGCTTCCCTAAAGTTTCCTTTGTTAGGTGGTGTTTAGGAGACTGCTGGTGGTGGCGACTGGACGACTAAAGGGAGAGTGAGTGGGACAGCTGGAGAGAACCTGCTTTTGATGTCCTGTTACACAGGGCAACCACGGACAAGGATTAACTGAATGTTTTAAAACAGCTAGAAGAGAAGCTGGGTGAGGTGGCACATGTCTGTAAACCCAACTACTTGGGAAACTGAGGCAGGAGAATCCCAAACGGGAGCCAATCAGCAAAACCCTGTATCGAAATCAAATACCACAGGAAAGGAGTCTGCTAGGAATGCGTAACTGGAGTGGGCAAACGGAGACTCAACACCTCAAGAGAAAACTAAGTGTGGGACACTTTCCTGTAGTTAAAGGACAAAGAACTGCACAGACCCAGCTCCACATGGAGAACGTTTCAGGGGATAGAACAGAACCCTGGAGACTGGGTGTGGTGGCGTGCACCTATAATCCCAGCTCTTGGGGGGCTGTAAACAGGCAGATCACTGTGAGTCTGATCTAGTAGTGAGACCCTGAACACCCTGTAGACCCTTCCCTAAAATACAAAAAAAAAAAAAAAAAAAAAAAGTAAAAAAGAACAGAGCTCTGGCTCTAAATACAGCCCAAACCTTCTACTTGATCCCAACTTTCTGCATTAAACATGCCAGTCTGAGGAATCATAAGGATGATGTTTGCTAATGTCTTGTAACATGTGAGAAAGCAACTGAGTGAGGACCTGACCACTAACTAGACTGGCACAACAGAATTCCCAATAGAGGGCTGCAACGCTGCATTGCAATCAGTGAATTCTGCCCCATTAGCCTGGCTGAGAAAATTCTGCATACGCTTGCTTTGTTTCTTCCCAGCTGGCTCGGCTCCTCTCCCCAGGAACTCCCATTCCTCACTGCATCTTCCTTCTACTCACTGGACCACAGCAGGCCTCCCTCCATTTGCGTTCCACTTGTAGGAAAGCAACCTCCTAGGGATGCCTGACTGGAGGGGTGAGTGGAGACTTAGGAAAACACCCAGATAATTCTGAAAGAGGGGCTGGGGGGTCTTGCCTGTAGTGGGCAAAGAGCCCTAAACATCTGGCATGCCTCACTTTTACTTAGGCTCAGGAGCAAGCAATGAGGGTAGCAGACTCCTGTATTATTTATCACACACGCTCAGGTAAACAACTGCATCTCCACTGTGTGGCCTCTTCTCTGGAATCTGCAACCTGCTAGCACATCTAGGCCCTGCCAAAGGAGCACAGTTCACTGCCTTTCTCCTGCGCTGACAGAGGTCACGTAGGCCCCATCCTATCTGGTCTCCAACGAAACAAAGCAAGGAGCAAGGAGCACAGCTCAGGGTGGGAGCCCTGACTAGTGTGCCAGACTCGGGTTCCATCTCTAGCACTGGGGAAAAAAATCCCTAGCAGAGAGGATTCTGAGGTTCCCAAGACAAAGAAATACTACTGATCTGCTAACTGCTCTAATCTGGGCACTATATACCCGTATGTTGAGATACCCCACAACACTATGTATGGATTAAAAACAAAGTACATTCAATTTGAAAAGTCGGTCCATGCTGGGGTGGGGTCACTGGACACTGCACGCCTCTGGGCATCTCTGGGCTTCAGGCTTACAGGTGCCCCTATTGGCTCTCTCTTCAGTGCCACCCTCATCCATCTCCTGCATAGGTCTGGGCATTTCAGCGAATGTCCTCCCTGAGGTGCCATCCTCAGCACTCTGCAGTCCCCATGTACCCTGATGTCACACAGACTGGTGACACAGGCTGCCACTGCAACAGAGCCTTCACTCTGACAAATCCTCTTCCTATTGCTCCTGTCCGCCATCTGCCGCCAGCCCAGAACCAGGAGGATGGACTTGAGTCCAAGGTCCCCGAGCTAGAGGACACCACGTGAGAGCAGTGCACAGACTCTGAAGAGCCTGGGCCGACAGCGCCAAAGGGACACCCGGGAGTGTAGGTCCTGAGGACAGCGCCACCCTCACACAGGTAGTCTGTGCTGCCGTGAGCAAAACATTACACTCATTTCACTTTTTTATTAAAATATGTTTTTGCTTCTAAAGACAACAAAGAACACACACACGCACTTTTCTACATTGTAAGTCATGAAAAATATAGCAAACATAGACCCTGGGGTGAAGAATAGACTTGAAAGACCTTTCAAGTTTTTTCATTAAAAAACCTTTAGAATGTGGCTTGTGCTGATGACCTAATTTTCCACTTTTGTTTCTTTTCTCTCTTTCAATGCTATTCTGATTTATAAATATTTTTTTTCAAACAGTCAAACAATTTTGTTTTGTAAAAATTTAGAATCGTACTTCTATGCAAAGACCTCTCTTGTGGAAACACACGTCAGATTTTCTTTGAATGATCACTTGACCTGACACGACAGTGACGAGCACAGGTGCAGTAACAGTGCTGTGGGGAAACACCGAGCACCCCGATGGCAAGCACGCAGGAGAGAGAGGCTCTTCATACATGGCTGCAGTAGCACCTGCTGATTTAAAATCTAGGATTTTGGGGTCAGACTACAATACAAGTAACAACCTAGTTTTTATTAAAAAGAAAAAGGAATTTTAAACAAAGCTTCACGACAGGATGAATATGCTGGAGTGGGGAAGGTCCACGTTTCAGCCAGGCAGGGGCTTCTCACGCGTGTTACTTTCACTTTGGAAAAAGACTTATTCAGGACTTTGAAAGCATTTCCGAACTGGATGTGGGAGCTTTTAGGGGAGCTCTATGTTTTTCTCAACCTCTTGGTAAATGAGGAAAAATAATCAAGTTTAAACATGAAAGATCATCCCTCTGGGGATGATTTCTAGTGGGATAAAGGGGTAAGGAAAAACCAGTGAAGAAGTAATGTGGTTTAAGAAATTAACCACTGTGACATTTAATGAGTGGAAAGAAAACGCTGAATCTTTAATGATGGCACTCCTAAAAATGACAATGTAGTTAACATGTGTACTATCAGCACGAAGAAAACATTACCAATGTTGCTGTAAGACAAACACAAAAAAGTATTCCTCCATTCACAGGCATCAGATTAACCCGAAACCAGCAGGTTGAAATGATGCAGACTGCTTTAATCTTTCCTCTCCTTGAGTTCAAGGAGAGGTGCTGACAAAAAAGAGCT
Source organism: Capromys pilorides (assembly GCA_004027915.1). Classification (NCBI taxonomy): domain Eukaryota; kingdom Metazoa; phylum Chordata; class Mammalia; order Rodentia; family Capromyidae; genus Capromys; species Capromys pilorides. The sequence continues at coordinate 34,898 of PVKN010000985.1, read as the reverse complement.
AGAATTTTAAGGCGCTTCGAACATAGGCACTCTAGGTAAAGTATGAGAGGACACCACAATGTTTTCCCACTAAAATAACTTCCAAGGGCTAAATCACAACTTCTTAAAAGGCTAATGTACCTTCAATGCTCATTAGAGTTATCTGAAAGAGAATAGGTATCACGTTTTATATTTTATAATAATTAATCATACTGCATTAAATGATCTAACTAGTGCTCAAAAAATAGTATAAAACATCCCAGAGCATTATCTATTTTATATACTCAAATATGAAGATATACAAAAGAGTTTTCTTAAAAAGTTATCACTCAAAAAGTACTAGAGAAATCAGCAATTTTGTGAAATCACTGTCATATAAATATTATCTTGACTGGAGCTAGACGATTGGGACCCAGAGCTCAGGAGACTCTTGGTGCCAGACACAGCCAGCAGGGAGGATAAGGTGGTTCTATGTCATTTGGAGTGGACATCATCCGCAGCAGATTTTTGAGTTTCAGAATCTTAACTTTCTACAACACAATGACACTTGTTTAACCAGAACATTAGGTTCAGATATAAGCTCAACAAATGAAAGATAGAATAACAACGGTGAACATAATTTTCCGTTTTGGCTCCCAGCATTTTGCCTTGCCCTGTCCCTCTCCATGGACACCCCCTCACCTCCCTCATGCCACTGCTGAGACCCAGGCTGCCTGGCTGACCAAGCGGATCCCTGGCACCCACGTGGTGCTACGACATGGCAGGGAACCCCAGCCCAGGGCGCCAGGGAGTGGCAGCCAGGGAGACCCACATGGTGTACCTGAAGACCCTGGTAAAGGTGACTCCGCAGGTGCCACCAGCACTTTGGGTGAGCACGGGAAGAGGGGACATGTTCCTTACAGTGGCGACTGCCCGTGTGCTACAGGAGGGAATCTGCTATGTGAGTTTTCAATAGTAACCTACAGCAGGCACCTGCTTTCTAACGCTGACTGAAAGAGTTCGAGAGCAGAGTGTCCGTGGGGGTCCAGCGAGAGGTGTGTGTGTCCGAGTCCAGTCTGTAAAGCAGCCACAGGCCCCTAGCGCAGGAGACTCCAGGGCCCGGAGCTGTGTCGGCACAGGTCGCGACCACATCCCAGGCTCCTGCCAACAGTCTGACAGCAACAAGTGCAGACCCTAGAGGAAGAGGGCTTCAGGCTTGCTAGTGAGGCCTCGGGTGTTTCCAGGGCTTTCTGCACGCCTGCTTCCTGTCTGGCCAAACTGTGCACACACTCCAGGGAAGTGGTGTGTTGCTAGCAGGCAGGAAAGCCAGGAAGCTCAGGTGTGATCATGAGGCTTAGCGTGCTCCTGGGCATGTCACGCTTCAGAAGCAGCTTGTTCCAAATTCTCTCCCTCTCTGAAGCTCTCTGGCGCTGAGTGATGTTCCCCACTTCTCCGTGGCCACACCACTTTGGCTGGATCTCTTTATCCTCTAGAACATGCAGTTCATGCACTTGACGCTCTTGCTGCCGTAGTCGATGCACTCGGGGCCGATGCACTCGCAGCAGGCATTGTGGAACCAGCGGTACTTGGAGGCGCCCATGGACTCGCAGGAGATCTTGCACTGGTGGATGGACATGCAGTCGTCGAAGTAAACCACCGTGCACATGTGCTCTGCAAGACAGACATGGCCATCGCAGGGCAAGGAAAGATAAACCGGAAGTGCTCCCTTACCTGCTCAGCAGGAGGAAGCTGCCCATGCTGGCAACGCAGGATGAAGGGGACGGGGAGGGAGAGGGAGAGGGAGAGGGAGCCACCTTTGTGCTTCTGTACGAGATCTCCCACTCTGGAGGAGAAAGCAAATCACCTGCAGCTCAGAGCTGGGGAGGAACCCGGGACCTTGCGCTTGTCAGGTCAGGGGGGCACTGCTGCTCGCCACTCCCAGCCCTGAGCCTTGCTGATGACATTTCCTACGGTGAGAGACTTCTCCAGCCAAAGGAAATCTGAAGGGTTTGGTTCTCAGCTGACACAGAGAACTAACAGTAAAGCCAATCAGACTCAAATAATCTCAATAAGGCACAGTGACTGGCAACGCTGGGTGCAGATGTGGGTTATCAGGAAACAGTCCCATCGCTGATGGCAGTTTCTAGCCCTCCTTTCCAACAAGACACTCACTGCTGGTTTAAAAATCTGGTGGTTACCCCTATTAAGACTTCCTAGCTAGGAGTGTAAGGTACATGAAATGAATGAAGGAGAACAAACCCATGAAACAGAGTGTGTGCTCCAAGGTGAAGCTATTTTTACAGAGCTATTTAAAGCACGAAAGCACGGTGGGCCTGAATAATGAGGAAGACTTCATGGGAGGAGGAGTGAAGGCTGAGGCCCAGCATCAGATGAGCAAACACCAGAGCAGGGGTGTGGGGGCGCAGGGCAGGGGCCGAGACGATGCAGACCACGGTGAGACTACAGGGCACCGCAGGACCACTGGAGAGGACACAGACGGGGCCTTACTAGAAAGGAAACTGGCAAGGGCTGTGACACCAGACTGGGGTACGGAGGAGCTATCTGTGAGCAGAAAATCCACACCTCCAAAGCCCCGACATCCACTGACTCACGAAGTGGGTACTGGACATTGTCAGGAAGACCTGGGAGGGCCTCAGAGTAATCAACCTCAAGCTGAAAGCAGACCACAGAGCACCAGTGTGGGGCGGGCACGTCTGCAAGCACAGCTTCCAGCCAGGGTCCAGCTTCCTGCTAGTACCTTTGGGATCCCCACGATCTCCCGGGAAACTGAAGGATTACAGATATGGACGATGCTGCATTTATTTTTTGAATGTATATGATAGAGAGTCTCTATCCAGCTGGGACTTGTAGTGATCCTCCTGTTTTCAGCCTCCCCAGCACTGGGATTACAGGCATGTGCCACCATACCTGGTCACGGTGGCTGGCTCAGCGCGCCCACGCACGAGGCCAGCATGACACGTGTGTTACCAGAGATCAAATCCTGGTCCCTGCACTTGCCTAAGCAGGTGCTTAGTCTGCTGAGCTATCTCACAGGCCCTGCTATTCATATTTTAATAATGGGCCAATGGATATAAAACCTCTTAGTACCATATCCCATATAGAAATTGTTTTATAAAACATTCTAATCTAAAGGGAAATAAGAATTCTTATTTTCATACAATAAAAGCTGTTTCGCTTTTATTATTCATGTTCCAAGTTCTATTTTATGTAGGCAGGATTATAATGGTGGCTGAAATAAACAGCCAACTAAAGAGAGGACAAATTGTAGCATCTATACCTAATTCACTTCATGTGTTAGGAAACAACTCAACTTTTCATAATTTTCTTGTTCTACAGTAAAACTGTGTGGTGCCTTTCACTGGAAGTTTTCAGGTTTTACAGCTCTCCTTTGCCCTCCTTCACTAGTGAACATTCTCTAGGATGCTGCTGGTGTCCTGACATCTTGCGACCACCTTAGCTCTCCTCAGCCACCACACTCTGCCCGGGGGCCGACCCAGCTCGGGGTCTGTAGCCCTGCCCTGCTCACACAGAACTTGGCTGGCAGTCTTGGCATCACAGCCCAGGACAGCCTGGCCCTGCAGGCGCTGCACATGGCACCTGATGCAAACCAGCACCATGCAGCCAGGAGGCACTGGTGCTACCTTCAGAGAAGAGGCCAGGCTGGTGCAGGCCAACCTGGGAACTTGGGGGACCTGGGGGTCGAAACGATTGCCCACATACCTTCTCATCTACGCGAGATCCAGGCTAAGGCCGCCCTGAAGACATTTGGTCCAGGTTCCCTAGACCACAGGAACAGAGGGAGGGGCAAAGAGGAAGGTTACCTTTATCGCTGGAGTAAGGCGTGTGAACATTGTTGCTGGGGACAGACACGTTTTGGTGGTGGGGCTGGTTCACAGTTTCCAGGAAAGAAACCAGGTTCTCATGGTGCGAAAGCTCCTCTGCGACAGGGAAGGACACAATGTTCCAGTTGAGCTGTGTGTCCCCCTCAGTGAGTGCCCGGAAGAGGGAGGGGATGGGCTCATGCAGCTCCTCCACGGTGCTCTTGGAGGTGGGCGGGGTGTCACTGTAGTTCCGAGGGTTGCACATCCCTGGAGAAGGCAGAGGCAGAGCTGACACCACACCAAGGCTTCTCTGGCTCCTGCCGTGTGCCTACCCTAAGCATCAGCAGAGTAAAGCTGTGTGGCTCCTCACACTGCACGCTGGCGCTTCCCAGGGTCTACTGAAGGGGCCTAGCAGGCATGGCGTCATCCCCCAGAGGCTTGGCGCATACCAGGGACTGAACCCTAGGGAAGGACGGGTTCCAGTGGGCAGGCTAGCGCAAAGCTGGCTGGGGACATGTCTCTGAGTTGGGGGAGAGGTAAAGAAAAGGAAAAGAAAAGATGGGAAAGATCTGGGGTCTGCCCAGAGCTCAGCATAAAAGTGATGATAGGATTACTGTCGGTGCAGACAGGACCCGAGAGTAGAGTGGGCTATGCAGAAATGAGGACACAAAGATGGAGCAGGCACGGTGCTTCGACGGCCACTCATAAAGTCTAAAGGAGCAAGGGAGGTGGATGATGACCCGGGGACAAGGCAGAGGGGTGAGCATGGGGTCACCAAGGACAGGAAGACAGGCTGGGTGGGGCAGCCTGGGCCCTATTCCGCTAGCACTGGGCTGATCTTGTCTCTGGGTCAGGGTGCAGAGCAACAGGAGCCACAACAGAGCCTCTGGGTTCCCTGCATGAACTCCATCTTTAAACTTTGGCCTGGGTGGGGGTGGCCCACACCTATAATCCCAGCACTCCAGAGGTTGAGGCAGGAGGACCACTGGGAGTTCAAGGCCAGGCTGAGCTGCATAAGGAGACCCTGTCTCAAACCAACCCCTAAAAAATTTAAATTGTTTCATTTTTGTTTGCTGTCTATTACATCTAATATGTAGTTACGTGTTTTCTTCAAATTAAATGTTTGAAAAGTTAAGCCAAGTTTATAATAAGTCCCCAAGACATACAAACCCAGGTAGGAGAAAGTATGTCTCATTTGTTTTCCACATTTTCTCCTAAAAACATATCAAGAACTAAAAGGGATAGATTTCCCAATACACCTCCAGTAATCAGGGTGTACCAAAGAGCCACGAGCTCATGGTTAGAGCCGAGACCTCTACTCAGGTGAAGTAAACGATGTGCACACTACAGAATCCAGGCTAGAGCCAAGATCGCAGCTGAGCCTATGTTCCCGGCGGCTGCACTTCCTGGGGACTCCACCCCGTGGAGTGGCAAATACTGCTTGGGACCCTTCTGCTACACAAGCGCACATACTGTCTTCTGCCCAAATGCATGAGGAGCAAAAGGCGTAGCCAGAGGTGAGAGCCACAGCCAGGCCTGGAGTGCAGAAGGGCAACACAGGGCTTAGGCCATGTCAGCGCTCTGCACAGAGCTGATTACACCAAATATGTGAAGTTCTGTGCATGTAGAAAACAGGACAAAATGTTTATAGCCAGGCATGGTGGTGCATACCTGTAATCCCAGCACTCGGGAGGCTGAGGCAGGAGGTTCGGTGTGAGTTCAAGACCAGCCTGGGCTACAAAAGTGAGCTCAAGGCCAGCCTGAACTGCATAGTGAGACCCTGTCTCAAAAACAAAGAAAAAAAAAGTTTATAATTTAAATTACGAAAAACTGGTATGGATAAGTAATTACTTCTGGCAACCAGCATCAGCTTCTAGCCGAACAGTAACAGGCACCGGGGTACAGAAAAAAGCCCCGGTGGTCTGATAGGATTCCAGGGTCACTGCCGTCCTCACCCCATACCTCCTCACAAGGAGCTGAGTGATGTGTGACATGTGACCAGCACGAGTGCTGGCTCCCCTCCATCAGGGCAGTCATGTCACTTTCTGGCCTCAGTTTCCTCACGTGCGTTGAGGGAGAGCAATGTGCTGAGGCTCCAGAGTTAGGTGTGGGAACCAAATGAAAGGAACATAAGGATGCTGCACCTGCCTGAACAGGCTGTGTTACGGTTCGTGTCTAGCTGTCCCCCCAAAGCCTCATGCAGTCATGGGACTTGGGACGCCTTCTGGAATTTGTGATGGATTCATGATCCAAGGCTGGGATTATAAATCTGAGTACTGCTGGGATTATTGGGTGTGAGTTCCAAACCCAGCCTGGGCAGATAGCCTGAAGGCAATATAAGGAGGAGAGACTTATTCTCTATTGCCACTGTTGCTGCTACTCCTCCCTTTTGCTCTCTGCTCCTTGCTGCCACCATGAACTGCTGCTCTCTGCCATGTGCTGCTCTGCTCTTGGAGCCAGCTGAGTATGGTCTCAACCCCCAGTAATTGGGAGCTAAATAAACCTTTCCTTCAACTGAGTGTCGGATATTTGTCCCAGCAATGACAGAAGAGTAACTGAGACAGATTAGCAATTATTCTTCTCTTTTTGCCATATTATTATTTTGTTTTGCACCGAGCTACACCCCATCCCTTTTTAAGAAGGGTTTTATTTCTGAGACAGGGTCTAACTTGCCTAGGCTGGGCTCGATGTCACTTAATAAATTACATCAAATCAGTGACACCTTATGAACCTGATAACTAATGCTGCCTTCACTAAAGTACTGATACAGCCATATGGGAAAGTAAGAGATGAGAAAACACAACTCTTGTAACAGGGCGTTAGCTAGTGGTCTCCAGGAGGAGAGGGGAGGGGAGGGGAGGCGAGTGAGTCATCCCAGGGCTACATGGCTGTAACATGCACATGTGTACTCGGCTCATGCAGTAAAGTGAAAATTCAGGGGACAGATAAGCCTGGTCACACCTTTGCTCTGGGGACCCTATTGTGGCTGTGCCTAGATGTCCCCCAAAGCCTCATGTGGTCGCAGGCAGAGCTTTTGCAGGAGTGGCTAGATCTACATTGTATGATTGATGCATAGCGCAGTGCTAGGACGAAGGGTAAGCAGGTACTAAATCAGTCCACTGGCTGGTCTGACACCACTGCAGCCCAGGAGCCTGGGTACAATACATGGACAGAATGAGGCTTGCCTTGTGTCTCGCTTCCTTTGCCACCTTCTGCCCATGGTGAACTGTTTCTCCTCTGTAATGCCACTCTGCTATGGAGTCAGCCAATCACAGACTGAAACCTCTGCAAACTGTGAGCTAAATAAACTTCTTCCTCTTTAACACTGGGTGTCAGATATTTTCTCTCCGCAGTAAGAGAAATATGACTGAGACAGTCTCAGGAGCCGTATATACAGATCCTGCACATATGTGGACAGATCCTGCACATGTGTGCACAGGGCTCCACCAACTCGGTCTGGTTGGGAGGCTTCGCAGAAGGCAGATCCCACGTTGGCCTCCAGGGGAGAAGGCTGATTGCTGCGGGGATGGGGCTCCCCAAAACTGGGGGCAGGCAGACCTCTCTCAACAACACAGGCAGCAGAGTACTGCTGACACACTCGTGCACCTGGCCTTTTTATTAATGCAGAATTTTCTCAGATGCTTCTTATAAAGCACTCAGCATATTAGAAAACAGAAATGGGATTCATAAAAAATGCAAATACAGATTTTGAAATAAAAAGTAACAAATTATGCCTTCGTCTCCCCCTTTCTCTGCCCCAAGGAGAAGCACTTTAAATCTCCTTTTGGATTTCTTTCTATAAAAATGAAAATACAGCATAATACATGCAAATGAAATCATATGGTGTTATCTACACTTTGTCTACACAGGTGATCAGTGTTTGCGATCCTAGGACACACTGAGACAAAGCTGGGTGTGGTGGCTCATGCCTGCCAGCCCAGCACTCAGGAGGCTGAGGCAGGAGGATGGCGGTGAGCTCAAGGCTGGCCTGCGCCACACAGGGCGACGCCTCCCCACTCACCGACACAGTCGCAGCACTCGTCCCAGAGGGCGCCCAGGCACAGCATGCACTCCTTACAGCAAGAGCAGTTCCCCTCACCAGGCCGACACTGACACAGCTCCTAGATGCAAGAGGTGGGGCGTCAGAGCCAAGCGTCCAGGAAACGGCATCGCCATACAACTTGCAGTGGTAATAGCCACTTCTGGTGCATTTTGCATGTAGTATTATTCACTAAAGACTGTAATGCTACAGTGCAAAATTTTTCTTCTGGACTCATGTGGTGAACACATACTAAATGATTTTACTTACTGGGGAAGGAAGACTTTGTATTTTATAACCTTTAAATTTAAGCTTCCACATCCCTTCCACATAAAATTCAGTACAAGACTGTGCCTTCCAGCTGTGGACTCACCAGGAGGGGCTAGCAGCTGTCTAGCTCAGCAATGCAATGTGTTTTCCTGTCACCTAAGGTGTAAAAGTACACAGTGCCATGGGCTTCTGCACTTGCGGGCTGTGTTCCGTGGTGCACAGCCTCCAACTCTGCCAGGCTTGTTAGAAAGCCTGGAGCAGGTGTGCAGCTCGGGTGGAGGGCGGCACTGGGCCTGCACCTCAGCCTTGGACAAACTAACAAATAAAATAAGAACCACAGGGTAGGGACTTACTGAGACGTACGGCTGCTTAGTCACAAACTCCAAAGCTGTGGTGCTGCTGGGCACACAACACTCGGCCGGCAAGCAAGAGCCCTAGGTTTGCTGCCCAGCTCCACAGAGAAGAATCTGTGGCCCTGACTCACTGAGTCTAGAAAATGGAGCTTCAGAGCTACCCGTGTAGCCTGCTTCTTCACAACAACCCACCTGGCTTGGCTCTGCAGCATGGGAACTTTCCTGAATAAGTACCTTGGACTGAGCTCAGGACCTTGCGCTTGCCAGGGAAGCACTTGCTCCACTGACCTATCTCCCTGGCCCGTAGTCTCTTTGTTTATAAAGGTTGCCACTCAGTCACAAGAAACTTGCTTAGTCACAACAAATTGTAATTTATATTATACATACAAAATTCCTTTATTCTCATAGTTGCTTTATTGTTAATACTACGGAGAAACAAATTAGAAAAGTAACAATTTATTCAAGGAATGCAATGTTTCTTTTTGCAGCTCCCAAGTGGCACTCACTGAATGAGCTACCTTATGTGATGTTATATTTGAAGGAAGGTCCACTTTCTGGCCTCTGGTGCTGCTGCCACTGCCAGGTCTCGGGGGCTGCTTGACTTGGAAGGGGAGAGCACGGTGCCACAAGACTCTTGCTAGCCAGTGGGACACGAAAGCCAGTAGCCTGTTTTGTTGGTGACCCCTGTCAGGTTGCAAAAGTGCATACCTGGGGCCCTCTGTACTAACCCACGACTTAGTAACACACAGTGTCAGCCATCAGGAGAGGCAACAGGTGACTTTGGGAGAAGCTCTGTCCACCCCTGTACTATTAAGCAGAGAAAAGCCACAGTCAGTGTTTAGCTGTACTAGGTGTGGCACAGCACTCCTGCGACCTCAACACTCAGGTTCAATACCCCCAAATCCTTCAGTCATTAAAATTAATGCTAAAAGTGGTCGGATGCAAGCAACCATTCCTTAGCTAGTATTTTTCTTTCTACTTCACCTCCCCAAAAGTATTAAAGAACCTCTGTGTTAATAAAATTTAAACACATCAATTTTACGTAAACACACTGCCAAATGTGTCCAATACTCCTGTGCTTTGCAACTCACAACAGCAACCTTTTCAGGAGACTAGGAAAAGTGAGAGCCTCCACCCACCTTCTGGTCTTCACTGGTGGTGCCCTTCCTAGTTTCAAAAACACACTTGTCATTTTCCTGGAGGAAAGTACTGTGTTGGCAAGTTTAGTGGACCTCACTTAGAATCTCAAAAGTCTCACTGTAAATCAAGAGAGCAACAATGAGCTGGCGTGGTGATGCATGCCTATGATCATACTTGGGAGGCTGAGGCAAGGGACCTGCCATGCGTTTGAGGCCAGCCTCGGGGACAGAAGAGAGTTCAAGGCCAGCCTGAACACAGACAGACAGACAGAGACAGAGACAGAGACAGAGACACAGAGAGAACACAAGCACAAACATTGGAGTAGCATTTGCTTCATGACTGTTCTTAAGCAAGAAATCAAGCAGTGAACTCTGCAAGAACCACTGTGAAAGGCAGTAGGGCGCAGCTCGCTGAGGGACTCGCTCCCTCCCCCTCTTCACCCTGCAGACTGCTGAATGACACTTGGCCGTGGATGTATTTGGAAGCCTATGCTTTAATTGTTTTGGCTGCAAGCAAACTGTGGTTAGGATGAATGTTCCTAAATATAAAAAGCACATGCAAAGTGCTTTGAACACAAGTATTGGAAATACAAAAGAGAAACAACTCAAATGTAACTTTGTTGCATCAAGGGCTATATAAAAATTACCCTTTTTAAAACAACCAGACTCCTACTCAGGACACTTAAAACAAAAACCTCACCTTTAGATGTTTTAGCAATGAGGACAAAAATCAGAAAGGCTAGAGTCAAGAAAAGAAACAGGGCTGGTGAGATCGCTCAGTGGACTTATGCGCCTGCCTTGGCAAGCATAGGGACCAGGGTTCAATCCCTGGTCCCACAGGCTATGCAGGTCCTGCCCCCAGGGCGCACTGAGCTGGTGACAAGTCCAGGTGTGATGGCGCACACCTGTAATCCCAGCGCTGAGGAGGCTGAAAACAAGAGGATCATTATGAGTCTGAACTGCATAGTGAGACCTTATATCAAATACATAAAATGAAACAAAAAAGAAAAGCTTTGCCAGGTGTGGTGGGACATATCTGAGCAGTCCGAGCTATCAGGAGGCTGAGACAGGAGGATCATTTGCACTCTCAAGTTCTGGAGTGGCCTGGGCAACAGCATGAGACACACACATCAAAAATACATTGTACATGTTATCTTAAATTATAAAAGAGCTAGCCAAACTCCTACCACTCTGGTAAATTTCCCCATGCATTTCTAACAAAACAATGATTATGACTTTAAAATAAGCATTTCACTCATTAAAAATCTGACACGACAATGGCTTTATAATAGTGCATCCCAGAGGCCTAAACTCAGAAACAGCCCTTAGATTCTTCGCCTCTTCCACCCCAAGCCCAGGACTTCCAGCTCCTATTTAGTATTTAGTATCAACGTCTTCAAAGCCTGCTTCTTAAGCAGAGCATGCAGTGAGCTGGAACACCGGCTGTTCTTCGGACTACGTTATTTATATGCTTTCCAGGCCTCTCCATGACTAAACTTGGGTACTGCTCAGCTGCATGGAACATGTGGTCAAGCCAAACAGTGTTCACAGAAGTCCAAAATAAAGACTGACTCAAAGCTTCCAATAACTCACTGCCTCCTCCTCCTCCTGCAAGGTCGCTCGGCGCTTTCGGTTTAACCCTGCAGGCACAGAGCCCCAAGCAAGGTAGTTACTGCACTCATTTATCAAGTGAGGTTGTAAAATTTATACATTATTCAACAAGTGGCAGACTTGACTCCAGTTGTAGTTAAGTGTTCCAAATTTTTAAATACTGGAAAAACAAATACAAAGCTTATTTCTCATGCATAACATTTCAACGTATATTCACCACCACCACCACCCCTTCCAGGACAGGGATGGAACCCAGGGCTTCCGCACTGAGATACAAGCCCAGCTCTTATTCTTGAGACAGGGTGTCACTAAGTTGCCTAAAGTGGACTCCCACTTGTGATCCTTCTGGCTCAGCATTCAGAGTGCTGAGGTTCCCAGCATGCAAGGCGACTGGCTTAGTACTCTTCCTTGGAGAGAACGAGCCCTAACTAGATCCACACAGTCTCTTGCATCGTCAAGGGCATCTTCCTCTCAGCACACAAATGCAGCTGTATGTGCTAGTGCCAGGTTCACTGCTGTTTGTAGAGGCCAGCAAGGCCTCGCAGGTGGCAGACGGTGTCTGAGACTCCACAGCACACATTTGCTGCCTGGTACAAGTCTCCAGCAGACACGGCTGCCCCGCTGTGTCGGCTGAGATATGGCGCAGTGCCTCCTAAGTTCACACTGCAGCGGCAGCAGCATGGACCCCAGGGCTTGGGCGTCCTCTCCAGCGCTGCTCCTGCATGTCAGAGCTGAGGGGCTGGGGACAAGGTGCATGTTCAGGGAAAGAATAAAATAAACAGGATTCAAGCTTGTACATGATCAGAGCCGTCTAATCAGTTGCTAGATATGAATTTAAGTATTCTTCATTAACATGATCTTAGCTGATCTCACAAAAATTAAAAACAAATGTCTTGAGACAATAGCTCACTGTGTTGCCCAGGATAGGGTCAGCTTTGTGGTCCTCCTGCCTCAGCCTCCCATACAGCTGGGATAGTGTTTTCCATTGTTAGGCTTTTGATTATCTAAGAAACTGAGTTATAAGAGTCAGAGATTACTTAAATGTTGGCTTATTATAAAATGTTCTCAATAATCAGTTTATAATTGTTTAAATGAATAGTTATTATCTTATGCTATAACACATTCTGGGACTGGTAAATGTATATACCAGAACATAAAGCCTGCCCTGAATCTATGTTTTTGCTTTTATGTATTTGGTACAGGGTCTCACTATGTAGCTCAGACTCACAGTGCTGCTTCTGTTTCAGCTTCCCCAGCACTGAGATGACAGGCGCATACCACCGCGTCCAGCCTTGGTGGCCAGCTCAGCTGCACCCAGGGCAGGGCCGCCACAGCACGGTTCGAACCCAGGTCCTGGCCCTTGCCTAGGTAGGCACTTGTACTGCTGACCTAGCTCTGCAGCCTTCTAAGCTTTAACATTAAATTTAGAGTTAAAACTATGTAAGTAAAGAATAACAAAAAAACCTACATCAGCTTAATGCACATAAAGTAACCAACAGGAGATCTCTCTTACACAATATATACTGTATTTCTAAAACTTAAGAAATGATCAGAATTTTTAACATCTCCTTTGGTTTGGATTTGCTATTTAAGACTTGAGCTACATCTCAACAAGCATTTTCTAATTGTGTAAATAAGACACACATATATATTGGGAAGCAAGTCTACCATAAATTAGCTATAATTTTTATAACATTTTAATATCTTATTAAGGAACTATAATATGAAGCCATGACATCTGTTCTGCTAAATGAATGGCTTTCTTTGCATTCTGGTACTCAAAAGACTCTCTGAGAAGTGGTACAAGCAGCCCAACGGGGTGGCATGCATCTACCTGAGTGGTCCAATATGGTGGGAATAACGGGAGCTCGTATTAGAGCTGCCCAGCAGTGAGACTGCGAGTTACAGCCCCATCCTGAACATGTGAGCATCGGCATAAATGAAGCTTAAGCACCAATGATGCGCTGTCTTTGCCCTCTTTTCCAGACTACCGGTCTGATGGTTTATCACAACCAAAACCCATCCTGCTTTGTCTCCTTTAGATCAGTCAGGCTGAGACTTCTCATCCCTGGCCAAGTTGCTTCTCCTTGGCTGAAGCGTTATAAGATGGACCCTTGGCCCTGCTGCATGGCTTAAGAATAAGGGACTGAAGTCTTGTAGGGGTGAGGCGAGGTAGGACAGAAGAGGTAAGCTAGGCAGGAAGGAGACAAGGAAAATCATAAATCAAAATTGTACTTTTAAGAAGACTGCAACTTTGGGGACGCGAAGCAACCCAAGGTGTTCACATCAGCATCCTCTGGGTCACACGTAGGCTCCCTGCCTTTTACACTGATTACACCCAGATACCTCAGGAATGTTCCAAGTCCATAAACTGACACAATGAAGAACACAAAGAGCAAGAACCTGATCCCAAGATAAAGGGACTGGCTGAAAGAATTCAAAGAATGCTACACTAACCGCCTTAAGAAAAAACCAAAACCAGACCCATACCTGCACTGTGGCCGGCAGCACCTTTTCCTGTGGTTTCTACTCCCTCAAGAGAAGCAGAAGCAGTTCTGTTCCGAGAAAGAACAAACAACTCTCTCCAGGCCCACACTCTTCCTGAGAGTATGCTTTACATTTCTGGGTAGTAAAACCCTTTTAACCGTTCCTAGTGATGTGTCCTAAAAATTCTTTTTCCATGATGGAGGTCAGTGAACCTTCAAGCTTATCCTATGGGTAGGGTGGATTAGGTCCCCAGCTCAGCTCCAGGAAGCTCTCAGGCCCTACGCGGTGACAATGCAACACTACAGGTTTGGTAATCATGTGGTGCAATACATTTATGAGGGAAAAACAGTGAAAATTTACATTAGACTACACCATTCTTTATCAATAGCCCTGATGCACCCAGAACCCTGCAAGCTGTCTAAAGCTAGCAGGAAGTAAAAATATGGCAGTCTGGAAAACTCCAGCCAAGAGGCTAATCGTTCTTAAAACTTACTTTGCTACATTTATATCAGAGAAAACCTACACAATGTGACAGAGAATCCACATTTCTGAACGGCAAAAGACAAATTTTACTTAACTAATCAACAGTAGAGCAAGAGCTTACTCTACAAACATCTAACATTCTGGTGAGACCACAATCCTCTAAGTAAAATGAATTAGGAGGTCAGTTATCAGCACTAGACTTTATGAGTTAAAATTTATTGCACAAATATGCAAACTAGGTTGGGTGGTGCAAATGCCTGTAACGCTAGCAGTCTGGGAGGCTGGGAAAAGAGGACTGCAGGTTTGAGCCTAACTTGTTGACTTTGTTAAGACTCTAGCTCAAAATAAAGAAACAAAAAAGGGCCTGCGTTCAAACTCAAAAGCCACCAAATTTCCAGGTCAGAAATGGAACCAAAGGGAGACCAAAGGAAGCGGCCTCTCGTTCATATTTGTTGCTCCGTGACTGATAAACACCCCATTCTCTAATCACTGCCAGACGGGCAGAGGGTGGATGGACTCAGGGCCAGCTTGAAGTCCTAGCCAGAAGCTGTAGCTGGTAATACTGAGTGTCAGTGGCTGGGTGATAAAAAGTGACAGTGTTTCTGGATTTCCCCTTACAGATTCTGGCACCCAAATAGGACAAGAAATATGGAGATGCTTTGGTGACCTGGCAATCCTACACCTGGGAAACTGCTCTGGAGAGCTGAGTGTGCAGGTCCACACAAAGACCTGGTCAGGAAAGTAGATGCCAATTTCACTACTGTCACTGAAAACTAAGTAACTCTTCCTCCATCCACTGGAGAGGGAAAGCAGAGACTTGGCGCATGCGCACTGTGGACTCACGGTGGGGGGGTGGTGTTGGGACATGGACAGAGCGCTAGGCTCTGCACAGTCCCACCCACCACTGACCTAGAAAAGCAACACCCTCAGGGACAGGAACTTCTGGGCAGGACAGTAGGGGTCTGCCACCAGGAAGCAGCTCTCCATGGTGAAGGGAAGTCTCTACACCAGTGTAGCTGCAGTTCCACTTGAGGGATGCAAATCCGGAAAGCGTGAGTCGCGCCTACACAGATAAACCTCAATGAACCTGGGCAAAAGTGCTCGCAAGGTCAGAGAAGACTTATTTCAGCCTACACTTCCAGGACTGCTAACTGTGGCGTGAGCTGTGCTTAATTAAGAAAAAAAAAGAAACAAAAACTAAACCTTATCTAAATGCAAGCTGGTATTAAAGCAGTACAGGAGAGAAACAAAGCAATGCTAACGAAAAATACAGAATACTAACGTTTATATTGTAAAAAGGAATTGCCTAAATATAGAACAAAGACCTAGAAGAGATTATATCAAAATACTCAGGACAAACTGTTTTGGATAGGGTGATGATTTGTTCTCCTTTCTTTTCTTCTCAAAGCTTATTTATTTGGTACAGGGTCTCACTATGCAGCTTGGACTCCAGTGATCCTGCTGTCTCAGCCTCCCCAGTGCTGGGATAACAGGTATGTGCCGCCATGCCTGGTTTCAGTGGCTAGCACGGCACATTCAGGGTTCTGGGGCCAGCACAACCTGCGGTACTGGACTTGAACCCGGATCCTTGTGCTTGTCAGGCAAGCACTTTGAGCACTGAGCTATGTCTCCAGCCCTTCCCTATCTGTTTCTATTTTCTACATTTTTAAGGGTAAAATATTCTTATAATGACAAACATTTATTTGTACATTATAACTTTTTAAGATCCAGACTAATTAGCATTTGTATAACTTAAAAAGATACTGACACCTACAAACTTAAACTAAAAGCCTGGTGTGGTGATGCACACTTGCAATCTCAGCACTCTGGGGGTTCAGGCGGGAGAATCCTAAATTTAAACCTATCCTGGGTAACTCAGCAAGACCCTAACTCAAAAAAAATTTTTAAAAGCCTAGCTCAGTGAGAAGGTCCCAGCTCTAATCTCTGGTACTGAAAAAAAATGAAATTAAGCAAAGTAAGTATTTTTAATATCTTCATCTAAAATAAACAGGAATATAACAACAAATCTAATTGAATAAATGTGGGGGGCTTCCGGGTTAGCTCAGTTGTTTAGGTGCCTGCTTGGGCAAACCCAGCCAGGCGCAGGAAACCATGGTTCAACTCTCAGCTCCACATTCTGTACCAGACCAGCTCTTAAGGCAGCCTGAGCCAGCCAAAAAAAAAAAAAGAGTCCCTCTGAATAAATGTGTATCATATAAGCATCAACAACCTACAAAATATTAGACTGCAACTATGCTGACGTGCCTTTTCTAACATTTACCTACATCAAATGAGCATTTAACAAAAACAAGTGAGACATCCTACAATAACTGGTCCTTATTCAAAATCAACACAACTATAATTAGCTTTGGGTACCACAAATGTGCTCTGACCCATCCGTACCCTGTGACAAGGACGTCACATAAACCTTGACTGTTCTTATTTCTAACTGATGTGTAAACTTCTGTCCTAAAAAGAACGTGAACTTCAGTGAATTTGTCCTGACAACAGAATAAATCCTTCTGGCTGAGTATTCTAGCGCACAAGTTCACACAGGTATAGGAGTCACAAAAATATCCCGGTGGTGTCTTCTTCCTGCATAAACCTGGCCACAAAATTCTAGTGATGTAACCCACTCATTCACCTTCATTTAGTGACCCAGCCTGGGTGAGCAGGACACAGACAAGACTCAGCCAAGCCAGGCGCAGCGCCCGCTGGACACTTCAGGGTCCAGATGGCACGCCAGTCTGGTTTCTCTATAATAGCCCAGCGGGTGATGCAGTAATGGGCACACGCGTCCACCTGCACAAGCCAGCCACTGGGACAGGTGTCCAGACTCAGGGGGACAAAGCCTGCCTTATTCCTCTCAGAATTCCAGCAGGGCATCGTGCACATTCACTCAGGAGCTATGCACAGGGTGTAGTGGAGAAACACAGGGTGGCATGCGTCAGGAACACACCAGTCACCAGAGAAAACGTATTTCCTGGTGTAAGCCGAAGTGCTACCAGGGTGGCAACAAGTGAAGACCACACAGGAGATTCTCAAAGGCAAGACACTGAGGTCGATCTCAATTTGTATTAAGGGAAAACTGGAAGAGAAATTTTTGTTTACTATAATTAAGAAAACTATAAAGTTACCTGGACTACTTGTATTTTTACATAAGATCAAATACACTGCAAACACTAGAAATATAATGTATATATCTTCCTACAAATGATGACAAACACCAGTCAAAACTACTTACAAAGCAATATGAGCTTTTTCTATTCTCAGAAAGAGAGAGTTAAAATGGACCTGGAGAATTCCAAGGGTTATAGTTGGAATAAGCACAGGTGTTGAAGGTTTGATCCTCAACCCATGGCGCCATCAGGAATCAGGGCCTAGAGGGTAGAGGTTGGGTTGCTGGGTATATGGCCCTGAGAGGATACTGGTCCTGCCCTCCCATCCCTCTTTGTTTCCCGGCCACTGTGAGGTGAGCAGTCTCCCAGACCATGATGTGGCCACGGGCCCACAACAACAGGACAAAGTAGCCATAGACCAAGCCTCTGAAACTGTGGGTGAAAATAACCCTTCCCTCCGTAAGCTGACTGCCTCAGGTACTTTTTCTTTCCTTCTTTTTTTCTTTTAATATTATGGCCAGCTCAGCCTGCCCTGGGGGTGGGGCTGGCGTAGCATGTGGTGTCGGGGATCAAACTGCAGTCCCTGTGGTTGCCTAAGCTTGCCTAAGCAGGCGCTTTAGACCAGAGCCATCTCATCAGCCCCAACCTGAGGTATTCTTTCACAGCGATAGAAAGCTAACACACCAGACTACAGTATAATACTGACTCACATTTTTAAAGGTTTTTTTTTTTTTTTTTCCAGCCATGTATGGTGGTGCATGCCTATAATCCCAGCACTCAGGAGGCTGAGAAGGATCACTGAGAGTTTGAAGCGAGTTTTAGCTACAAAGTGAGCTCAAGGCCAACATGAGCTGCATAATGAGACCCTGTCTAAAAATAAAGATGAACTAATAGTAAAGATCTTGTTAAAAGCAGAATGCTCCCAATTTCTCCCGAGACAGCTAAACCACTCATTAAACAAGAAAGGAAGGACTGTGACAACAATTTTGATATTTAAAGTTAGGTTTCTCTCCAGTCAGAGGCACAAAATAAATATTTACAGAGGGCCTACCCTAATGTGTAGCACCCTGTAGAAGGGACAGGAATGACTAGTGGCTTGTAACCATTCTGGTAAAAATATTTATAAAACTATGAACTTCCAAGGTAAAGTTTTTATACTTAGTTATTTCGTGAGTGCAGAGAGGTCAACACAAACAAATGTCTTGACTTACCTTCCTGGTTCTGCATTTGAACACGACAGATACTGTTCAAACCAAACCTGCCACAACAAAACTATGTTCTCTTGAGAGGGAAGTAGCAGCATCCTATCTTTGGCTTCTTAGAGTACTTACGTAAGCCCCCATCAGTCACTTTAATACACCTGTAGAAAGTTTACAGAACATCTCTTGCTATTTCTTTTCAAATGTCACACGCACGCATGCCCTGCTGCGTAGGGGGTCCCTGCTGGAGACTGCATGTGTCCCAGAGGCCAGTGAGGCTGCAGCACTGTGCAGCCTCGTCCAGGCGTATGGACCAACCGAACAGGACTCAGCTCAGAAACAGACCCCGACAGTCTCGGGCCGACAACACAACATGGTTTCAACAGAACGCACAGAGAAAAGTGGGACAGGGACCACAGACTGACCATATACCCAGGAGTGGAGCTGGACCCCTGCCTCACAACACATGAGAGCCACGCTTCGCTGGCCAAAATAGAGAAATCAGAAGGGTGGGGGCCGCGGCTTGTGGTGCAGCACCTGCCTGGCCCGCATGATGCTCTGGGTTAAAATGGGCAGAGTCAGAGATAGCTCAGCAGCATACGTGCCTGCCTGGCAAGCTCAAGGTCCTGAGTTCAATCCCTGGTATAAAAAAAAAAGAAAAGACTTTAAAAAAAATTGGCACAGGCTCTGAATAGAATAGATGCTTCATCCCATACAAATGGTCAAACATTTCCAGAAAGAAAAATAACCAAAAAAGAAGAAGAAAAAAAAACAACAACCCACATCAGCCTTTGCATCAGCAGTGTGGAATGCTAGCAGATGGCAGAAAGATGCTTTCCAAGTTCTTGGGGAGAATCTCACACAGAACTCTGGGTTCCCACAAACCAGCAGCCAGAAATAAGGTTAGTGGACACCCAGGCCCCAGAAAGCCTGCTCCCTGCAGAGCCTCTCCTCAGAAGCCGCTCGAAGGCACGCTCGGACAAAATGAGGGAAAAATGGAAAGGAATGACAAGGGGAAAGGCACTCGAGACGGTACAGCCGCGTCTGGGGGCAGCAGGAACAAAGGCTCCATCTGGGAGGAAAAGCAGGTCAACAGCAATGGCTGACGACGCGAGATAAAGCAGGATGGTCAGCAACTCAAGAACGACCAGCTGTTCTGAGGGAAATTCACCTGCACCCCAAGGGACGAGCCAGCCACTGTCTACGTAATCACTTAACCCAGACACCGCGCTGGAACACACCTGTGGCTGCAGTAGACCCAAGTCCACTCAGGAAGCAGAGACGTGGGGTGAGACTGCAGGTGGGGACCACATGCCCAACCCTGGCATCCGCGCACAGTGGGCCTGGGGGTGCTCCCTTTGCAAGGCGAGGGAGATGCCAAGGCACAGAGACGTGAGCTCGCTTGTCCTAGGCCACCCTCAGGAGGCGCAGAACTGATTCTGCTGCAGGCAGGGGGTTTCAGAGCTCGCGCTTTTCCTATTACTGGGGCCACCTTTCTGAATACAGCTGTCACTAACTTTGACAGTCTGAAGGACAAGAAATACCCTTTCCTCACAGGTGTGTGCAGTCTGCGGCAAGTCGTGCCAGAAGCAGAAAATGCTTCTGGTCATGCTCACAGATGGAAGGAAGGAAGCAATTTCTTCCCCTTCGAGACCCTCAGGGGGTGACCATGGAAGCGTTCCAGGATCTCCCAGACACTGGCAGCCCCAATAAGCCCTCCCTTTTCCAGAGTCCCGTAAGAAACGCTCTGTTCTTTTAAAACTAAAATTATATTCTGAAGCCAGTATGGTGCACAACTGTAATCCCAGCACTCAGGAGGCTGAGGCAGGAGGATCACTATGAGTTCAAGGCCAGCCTGGACTACGTAGTGAGATCTTGTCTCAAAAAACTAAAAATAAAATTACACTCTGTATCATTTTGCACAATAAAAGGTGTTATGTTTGCGTCTAGTTGTTCCCCCAAAGCGTCACGCAGTCATGGGGCGGGGACTTCTAGAGTTTGAGATTAACTCATGATCCACTGCGATTATAGGTTTTAGTATTGCTGGGATTATGAGTGTGAGTGCTACACCCAACCCGGGGCGATAGCCCGAATGCAATATAACAGAGACAGACTCTCTGTTGCCACTGTTCTGTCCACTACCATGAACTACTGGTCTGTGCCATGTGCCTCTCTGCCTTGGATCCAGCTGAGTATGGATGGAAACCTCCATTAACTGTGAGCTAGATAAACCTTTCCTCTCTTCATTTTGGGTGTCAGGTATTGTCGCTGTCTTAGTTACTCTTCTCACTGCTGGAACAAATACCCAACACCGAAAATGAAGGAAGGAAAGATTTATCTCACAGTTACTGGAGGTTTCAGTCCATATTCAGCTGGCTGCAAGGTTGAGTGGAAGAGGGGAGAGACATCCAGTTCACAGCGGTGTGACAGCAACGAATGGTGACAGAGGCAACCGACCAACCAGGGCAACAGAGAGCAACAGAGTAACAGAGAGTCTGCTTCTGTGTCTCTTAATACATTCAGGCTCTTGCCCCAGGCTGGGGAAGGTACACACACCCATAATCCCAGCAGTACTAAAATCCATAATCCCAGTGGATCATGAGTTAGTCCCAATAACATAACAGTCCCAGCAACAACAGAACAGTAACTGAGATGAAGGGGAATCTCACAAAAGGGAAGAGTGTGGCTATTAATCCTCTGAGTACATTACGAATCAAGAGATGTTATGTTCTTCCAATGTTCAACATGTTGCAGAAGCGGAAGGTAACCAAGACATAAACACAAGACAGTGAATCTGTGAGCAGCCGGGGGGAGGCAGTGAGCCAAGGCTGTGTCCACGAGGCAGAAAGGAAGCCTGCGACACCTCCGAACCACAGCTGATAAATGGGGCTGCGTTCTCTCAGGTAGCCACCACATTCTCTCAGCTGTGTGCTCCCTGCAGAGGCGAGGCCAACCTAGGTACAGCCCACCTGAAGTCTCGTGGCTCTATGACCACAGCTCTGGCCAGGCAACTTCCCAGGGAGGCATCAGGGGCCTGCCGGCAGCGTAGGACCACCTTACAGATGCTGCTTGGGAAGATGCCTAGGGACAGGACGGGAGAAACTTGGCTACTGTGAAACTGCCTGTTGGGGAGGTCACACAGACAGCAGGGGCCTGGGGTGGCGAAGGGGCAGGCCCTGAGTCCAGGGGAGGGAAGGGAAGGGATGTGCAAAGAATCTTCCCAGTTCAGGTGCTCAGGGAGCCTCCAGAGTCTCAGTATGCAAGACGGCAGCCAATAGTCACAGGGAGCTGTTACAGAGCTGGACGCACAAGAGCGACAGCTTGTGAGCAGTCTGCATGTCCAACAGATGAGCGGGTAAGGACAATGTGCATTTACACACAACGGACTACTACTCTGCCATAAAGAAGGATAAACTTGAGTCATCTGTAGGAACATGGATGCATGAGACAAAATGTTAAGTGCAATGAATCAGAGCCACAGCTTGAATCCCAGGTGGCTCCTCTTACATGAAAAGCCCAAAATATAAACAACAACAAAAAAAGACAGAAAGCAGAGCAAGTGGGGCTGACGAGATAGCTCAGAGGCATAAGCACCGACCTGGCAAGCATAAGCACCCGCGTTCAATCCCCCCGACATGCCATGCAGGCGGTCAGCCACCGTGGTCCTGGAACCAGGTGTGGTGGCACACACCTGTACTTCAGGCACTTGGGAGGTTGAGCAAGGGGGATCTCTGTGAGTCTGAGACCAGCCTGGGGGCTACAAAGTGAGCACGAGGCCAGTCCAAACTGCATAGTGAGACCCAGTCTCAAACAAAAAGAAAGGAGAGCAAGCAATGGAAGGGAGAGGGAAGAGGAAAAGGGGACATAAAAGCATGAAGATTTGTGGTGTATGTGCACTCACTCCCACGATGAGCACCATCACCATGTAAACATGGACTAGCACAAAGTTTTGAATGCAAAAAGATCATTAATTGAAACTGAGAAGTATGAGACTGGGCCTGGGGGCACACACCTGTAACACCAGCACTCAGGAGGCTGAGGTGGGAGGATCACTACAAGTTCAAGACCAGCCTGGACTACAAAGTGAGTTCAAGGCTAGCCAGAATTGCATCATGAAACCCTGTCTCAAAAAAGACAACAAATACATAAATAATACTCTTTAAAAGCACAACATGTTAAAGTATGATTTTTAATTATTGTAACTAGGAGAAGTTATAGACTTGGAGAATCAAAAAATAATATGAAGCTGGGTGCAGTGGCACATCTCTGTAATCCTAGCTTTCTATGAGGATGAAGCAGGAGGATTACAAATTGAGTCAGGCAAGACTTTGTCTCAGAATAAGAGGGCTGGGTCATAGCTCAGTGTGCAGGCTGTGAGTTCAATTCCTAGTACCATAAAGGAAAAAATAAACAACAATAAAAATAACCAATAACAGCAAGCAAAAATACCTGTGACTGAAGTCAAGAGTCGCCACTCCGGTATCTGGGATCAGTCCAGGGTGCACAGCAATGACAGGGGAAGCAGTGGGGGCTTCTCCCGCCACTCACATTGCAGGCCGAGTTATACCTCCTACCAGGTCAGTAGCAGCTTAGATTCTTATAAAACCATGAACCTTACTGCAGCTTTGGATGTAAAGGATCTATACTGTGGGCATTTGATCAGAAGTAGAGCCAAGACAGGGCTGCTAGCCCTGGGAAGAGGCTACAAATAGAGATTAACACAGCAGAGAGGCACATGCAGATCATCATAAATGATTTTTTTTGGTGGGATCAAGGTTGGAACTCACGACCTTGCAATTGCCAGGCAGGCACTTGTGCCACAGAGCTATCTCCCCAACCCCATCTATCATAAATGACTACTTGACGACTCACATCAAAATGCAATCAGTGAGGTTGGGGAGACAGCTCAGTGGTCTAAGCGCCTGCCTGGCAAGCACAAGGACCTGGCTTCAATCCCCAGTACTGCTTTGTGCTGGCCCCACCCCAGGCTATCGGAACTGGCCACTAAAACTGGGCATGGTGGCACACGCCTACAATCCCAGCGCTGGGGAAACTGAGACATGAGGATCATTACAAGTCCAAGCTGTGTAGCAAGACCCTGTACCAAATGCATAAATTAAAAACAAAACCAAAACAAAACAGAACAAAAACCTAACAGTGAGTGGCAAGGGACACTCACTGTATTCAGTGGCAGGCTTTAGGTTAAAATCCAACTTCTTTTAGAAAAAGTCAAAACCAACAGCATATCTAAGTAACACAGAATGAAACACAAAATTTGCTTACTCATGTGACATAATTAACCTGCTCAGTAAACTCAATTTGTCACTTTAGGGAAGAATGATACTGTGTTCAAGGCTTCAGATAATATGGATGAATTTAAAGCCACACTGGAATTATGGGGACAACAAATGAACACTGGGATTTGCTGATATCTCCCAAACATTAGCAGAGATTTTGAAAGAGACTAAAGCAGGGCCTCCCTTTTCCTGGCTAGGGCATGGTTACCTACCTCCTCCCTGAACAGTCTCAGCTTTTATTTCCCAACCACAAAACAACCTCACACTGGGAAAGATTGGATCCGTGACCCACTTGTGAATAAACCAGAAGAATCAATTCTGTCCATGCTAGAAGAGCATTGGTGGCCGGAGATTATAACGATGGTGGTACCCTGGAGACCACTTCAGATCTCCCTATGTTCTGGATTAAAGTCAAGGCGGAATATCCTCAGATTATCACAAAAGCACTAAAAAGCCTGCTTCTTTTCCCAACATCTTACCTTTGTGAAGCAGGGTTTTCTGTAGCAGTGACAGCAACCAAAACAAGATCATGGAGTCACTGTCTAATTGCAAGGAAAAAAGTCAGCACTCCCATGGATTCTGCATCATTGTGAGTTGTATAATCATTTCATTATATATTACAATAATAACAATAATAATAATAATAATAGAAATAAAGTGCATAATAAATGTAATGCTCTGGAATCACCCAAAACCTTCTCTCACTGTCCATGGAGAAGTTGTCTTCTACAAAACTAGACATTGGTGCCAAAAAAATTGGGGACCTCTGAGTTAAGTGCATTTCCACCTACAGATGAATACAGCAAGGTTATGAGAATGAAGCTATGTTAGAACAACCTGAAAGTGGCATGGTTTCCTCACCTGGCCACAGCACAGCTGTACCTCAGAAGCAGACAACTCTACAGCCAGCAAATGCCTACACAGACATGCTACACTGGAATTTCCATGTATAGAGTAAGATGACCAAAGAAATACTGTTAAGTTTTAAATTGTTGCATTGATCTAAGGGCTTTGCCTTAAGGAGTTCTTACCTGTTAGAAATATATATTAGACTTAAGGGTAAAACAAAATCAAGGATTGTTTTGAACTTAAAATAAAGAAAGGGTAGATGGTGTGGAAGAGCACAGTTGAAGTAAGAGCTAAATAAAACGGAATGAAACACAAAATGAGTGACACTCATTCTTTGAGTGACTGATCTACCTACTATGCTCTCCTCTGTTCATACTTGAAAATGTCCATAAGAGAAAGTGGAAAAGCAACTGGTCAACAACCTTCCCTAGTGAAGTGATTTGAAATGCAAAGTAAAGGTTGTCAGAGTATGAGATTGTGTGTTACTTTTTCACTGTTGAGACAAAGTACCCAACCACTCATAAGTTATAGGAAGAAAAGGCTTATTTTAGCTCACAGTTTGTAGGAGCTGCAGACCACAGATGGGCAGCTCCAAAGCAAGGCAGCCTGGCAGCGGAGCAGCAGTTAGTGGAGGACAGGCAGGGGGCAGCGGCAGCAATGAGCCTGTCGTGCCAACCAGGCTACCAGCCTGCTGCGTGGTGCCGTCCACACTCAGGTTGATTCTTCCCAGTACCCACACCCAGAGCTACGCCACACACCGTAGAGCCAGCCACCTCTGAAAAGCCCCACCTGCGAGTGGGTGAGCCTTTGGGGGTACATCTGGATACAAACCGTAACCGATGGGAGCAACCAGAGTTTGAATTCTTAATAAAAAGGACCAAAATGTCAGAAATAAGCACAAAATGCTTTTGGAGTACCAAAATAATTATCACCCAGTGAGGATCACAATAATTATACAATTACCTTAAAGTGAGGATTACAGTGAAGAGCTAGCTGACTCATGCTTCAGACAGAATGCTAATACAGGCTGAATGCCTCTAATCCAAAAGTTCAAAACCTGAAAGGCTCTAAAATCCAAACCTTTTTAAGTACCAACGGGATGAAGTCACTGTAAAAATTCCACAACTGACCTCACCCGACGAGTCTCAGCAAAATGTAAGCACTGCATAAAACCGCCCTCAAAGTGTGTGTATTAAGTGGACAGGAGACATACATAAATTCTCCATTTAAATTTAGATCCCTTCCCAAGATGCAAATACTCCAAAATCTAAAACATCCAAACTCTGAAACCCCTTTTGGCTGTAACCATCTAAGCAAATGGAACCGACTCACATGCAGTCACTACAGGACATTTTAGCCCACAACCAGTGGGCTAGAAGCCAGGCTGATAGAGACACTGTTGATGGCCTCACAGGTGAGAAGAGGGAAACTAGGGAAGGCAGGAAGTTTGCCACTCATTATCACAACTCTGTGGAGAGCAAGGACCATTTGCCATTCGCAATGCAAAGGCGACAGGCTTTGGGGTCAGAGTCCAAATCCCACAGGCACTTACTTGTTGTAGTGGTTGATACAGTGTCAACTCGGCTGGATGACTCAGTAGCTGCGTTCCTGGTTGGTGGGGGCACAACTGGTTCCTCCCTAGAGCAGGACCAGGGCCTGTCTAGCATATGATTGGCTCCTCCCTAGAGCGGGATCAAGGGCCTGTCCTGGGGTATGATTGGTTCCACCCTAGGGCACAATAAGCCCACCTCAGGGTGACTCAGCACAGAGACTTTATACAGGGGCTGAGGAAGGCATCAAGACTTCATTGCCGTGGAGAAGCTGCAGTCTTCACATTGGCCTGGACTTCATCTGGCTTGCAGCACAGACTCTTCAGCCTCCACCTGGGATCTTTCACCATCCGTGGCAGACTCTTCAGCGTCCAACACAGACACTTAAGTCTTCTATCGCAGACCCATCAGCCGGATAGAGACTTACATGGAGCACTGCAGTGAGTTTCAGACCTCGGGACTGAATTCTCCAGTCTGGAGCGTGCAGACGCTTTCTGCCTGCTTCCTGATCTAACTCTGTGGCTGACTATTGTAAGCCAATCTTGTAACTCCTTATATATTGTATATTTGTGTTAATATCCATTCCTTATATCTTTCTGTTCCTCTAAGTAAAACCCTGACCAATACACTTGCTAATACGAACCTACTAAACTGCTAAACTTCACTTTTCTCTTTGGAGAAATGAAAAGCAAGGGTGGCTGGAACCCAGGCTTGCACTGGTGATGGGAAGGGCTGCCATTTTATCTGTCTGGAAGCTGGTTTAGTAATCCCAGGCAAAAACTTGTGAGAGACCCTGAACCTGAACAAGAACCACCTGGTGAAAGAAAGGCGCCCCCGAAAACTTTGGAGGATAATGTTCATTGCACTACAGTTTTGGAGTAATGTGTTACACAACAACAGAACAAAAATACTTTTCTTAGGGTACAACTGTCTGTTAATTGGCTGGCTAGTTTTTAGCTAAATACATAGTCATTAAGACCCTATTCTGTAAACTAGGTAACATAACAAAATCCTTCAGGTCACCACAGAGTAGCACGCAGGGTATAAAGCAGGACACTGCAGTCAGCATAGAACTTTCTGAATCTGACCACGGGGATGACCACCCAGGGTGCCCTGACCTGCACCGCAGGGTCTGAGGTGCAGCACCTAGTACTCAGGCCCTGCTCCACGCTTTACACACGCCCTTTGCACAGACCGACCCACGACGCAGTCCCACCTGGATGAGGCACTTGCTCACGTCGCTGGCACACAGCGCTTTGTTGCAGCTCAGAGAACCGGGGAGCCACAGGACGAACATCAGCCCGGCCAGCGCCAGTACTGCCACGCAGTGGGGCTTCATGATTCTCCCAAGGGATGATGGGAAACTCCCAGCAAGCTAGACACACACACAGAAAACAACTTTAAATCAAGCACAAGTGGGAGGGGGAAAGCGACACAGCAAACACACCAACAGGTACACCAAGGCTTTGGGTCAGAAGACTAATTATTCAATTTTAATTTTAGGTTAATACTATTTAGCTTTGAACCCATATGAAAATCAATACTGTATAATAATTTAAAAGCGCTTTCTAAAAACTAAAACGAAACACTTTCTGCTGGTATGTCTTATGCTAAGCGCTCTACCACCGAACATTGCCCCAAGCCCAACTACTTAATTACTGGAACTGTGGAAAAACCTTCTCATGATTAAGGCTATTTCATTTTCTGTTAGTAAAATACAGTAGCTCAAAGAAAAGAGTCTACAGTCACTCCGTAAATGAGTCAATAACAATGGGAGACCGCCAATTATTAATTATCTTAATAGCTAGTAATTTATTAAATGTGAAGCTACCCTTTTAATTCTCTTATATGCTTCAAAGTTATTAAGATACTATAGTTCAAGAAAAAAATAAAAAGACTGGCACAAATTCTGGCAGAGGTTCGATGAGAGCCAACACGGTGATTCAACTTTTACTGGAGACGATGCAATTTCTCGGTGTTCAACACCCCGCACGGCCAGTGAAAGCGAGTCCCGAGGAGGGGCAGAGGTCGGCGCGCCGTCGCGCAGGAGTCAGGTGCCGAGCTCCGCAGGGTGAGCGGACCCCGCCGCCCGCGCGGCTGTCCGCCCGCAGCCCGAGCCCAGGGCCCGCCGCGCCGCGCCGCTCCCACCGGCCGAGGCCGCAGCGGGGGCCAAGCCCGGACCGGCCGGAACCGGCTCGCAGCTCCACCTCGAGCCGGGCCTCCGCGCCTCGCCACAAACGCGCGGCTCCCGCACGGCCGGGTCCCGGAGGGGCGACGCTGTCGAAGCCGCCGCCGCTGCCGGGAAGCCGCTCGGCCGCGCGGGGACACCGGGCCCTGCCTCGGCCTCGCGCCCGCAGGCCCAGCCCGCCGCCGGCGCCCCGCCGCGCAGGCCCGAGCCCGCCCGCCCGCTCGCTCACCGCGGCCCCCGGGTCCTCGAGTCGCCCAGACAGGCCAGGCCGCGTCCCCGCCGCGCTGCGCCGCGCCCGCGAGCCCCGCGCAGAAAACAGACCGGCGCGCCGCGGCCTCCACCCTCCGCGGCTCCGGGAGACGCGCCCCGCCCACGGCCGCTCGCGCGCAGGCCACGCCCACCGCGGCCCCGTCGGGCTCCGCCCACGGGGAGTCCCGCCACCGCAGGCCACGCCCCCAGATCACTGGTCCGCGCCGAGCTTTCTCCCAGACTTCCTAAGAAAATTACGGGGCGAATAAAGTCGACAAATCCCACAGCGCTACATGACCCACGGGTGCCCCTCGCCTGGGCGATGATGCCCCAGTGTTAGAGCTTGGAGGCAGCAGATCCTGGGCTTTTCCCTCCCGCGCCTCCCCTGGAAGGGAGCTTGCAAGGGGCGATTGCATCGCTATGGTGGCGCACTGCGCAATGAGCGAAGACGTGCACGCTTTAACAATCAACCTTGAAAATAATCTCAAGTAAAAAAAAAAAAAAAAAAATTAAGGGTACCCGGGCGTAGTGGTGCACAGCTGTAATCTCAGCACTCCAGAGACTGAAGCAGGACCGTCACAAACTCAAGCTCAGCAGGGGCAACTTGGTGACTTAGCAAGAGGGACCCCGTCTCAGAATTTAAAAGTGCTTGGGATGCAGCCCAGGGAGAAGGCCTTGGTGTGAACCCCTAGTACTGCAGGAATGCATGAGTGCCTACTAGGTGCTTACAAACATTTAAAAATAAGGACGTGCACAAATTTAACTTTCATAATTTTATTCTACCCCTTACTGCTTCACGGAATTACTCCAGATAGACCAACTCAATCATTTAAATAAACACCATAGAACTGTGCAGACTCCGTGGAGATGCTTACTCAGCATTGGTGAGGCAAGGGCTGGGTCCTCAGCCAAGAAATAAGAAGGTATAGACCAGACTGTAAGGGGCTGGCGAGATAGCTCCGTGGCACAAGTGCCTGCCTGGCAAGTGCAAGGTCGTGAGTTCGAACTGCAGTCCCACAATAAATAAATAAATAAACCCCCAAAAAGTATCAGATTGTTGCAGGCAGCGGAGTTAGATACAAATATTATGGGCAGTCAGACATGGCCAGGCCTTCAAGAAGACAGCACAAAAGACAAGACACACTGCAACTGTGAGAGAGACAGGTGCTCCTGCTGTAAAAGATCAACCAAACAAATGCTTACCTACCTAAAGATTAGCATCCGTGAGGGTCCGGGTTCAGTCCCCAGGCACTGTGCCCGCCTGCCCCTGGGGTGCACGGAGACAGCAATTGAGACAAGACGCCTACCTAACGGTTAGCTACCAGATAAAGTCCTTTTCCACATTCATGCCCGCTTGCTACATGACTTGCTTCCCCATTTGGTCCTGGACTTAATTTTACCTGAGCAATGGTGCTTGTAATCCCATTGGCTGACCATAGTTTCATCCCACCTCATGCCCACCTAAGCCAGTTCCTGTGTTCTCCACCTTAGACCCGCATGGTTTTATGCTATAAAAATCCCTGGAAGAGACAGTTTCCAAGGGACCATCCACTCGGGCCCTCCTCCCAACCCTCTCTCGGACAGGAGCTTTCTTTCCCTTTCTTATAATCTCTGTTTGTTTCTAAAATTCATTCCTGGGATTTAGAGAACAGGCACTCATCCCAGGTATCTTTCAGGTCAGGCGTTTCATTTTTTCCCCTATATCAAGATTTTCAGTTTTAGAACCCTCCACATTCCCAAAAGTTATAGAAGGTTTCCACACAGGCTTTGGGAACGCTCTGCCATCAACACTTTTGAAATTAAAGGCATAAATTGAGGCATATAAAAATAATCCATTCTTTCATTTAAAAATAACAATAGGGGTCCTCCACCACCCCCTCTTGCACTTCCGTATGAGTGGAGTTGCAGGCAGGCAGGCAGACCGAGACCGTAGACCCACTACTGAGCATCTGAGGCGGTGAATAATAGCCCTTTAAGTCTGCAATAAAAACTGGCCTCCAATAAAACTACTTTGCAAAAAATGGGAAAGAAACAAAATAGAAAAAGTAAAAATGTTGAGGAAGCAGAACCTGAAGAGTTTGTGGCAGAAAAAGTACTGGACTGACATATAGTGAATGGAAAGCTGGAGTGTTTTCTGAAGTGGAAGGGATTTACAGACGCTAACAATACGTGGAGCCTGAAGAAAATTCAGATTGTCCAGAGTTAATTGAAGCATGTCTTAATTCGCAAAAAGCTGGTAAAGAAAAAGATGAAGGAAACCTCCATCTGACAGTGAATCTGATGACAGCAAGCCAAAGAAAAAAGAGATGCTGCTGACAACCTGGAGGTCTTGCCAGGGGTCTTGATCCTGAACAAGTAATTGGCGCCACAGATAGCAGCGGAGAACCGATGGTTCCCATGAAATGGAAAGATTCAGACGAGGCTGGCTTGGGGCTGGCCAAAGAGGCAACTATGAAATGTCCTCAGATCGTAACTGCTTTTTATGAAGGAGACCAACTTGGCATTCTTGTTCAGAAGATGGAGCTCAATAACTTACATCATATATCTATGTCTTGGTTTTAATTTACTAGTGTGAGAAAAAAACATTCTAATGAAAATCAAGTTTATTTTTTTAAATCAAGTTTGATATGTTAGTTTTGAAAGTAGTTTTGGGGGAGTTGTTGAATTTTGTTTGTTTTGCATCTATAGCGCTGATTACTTTGAACAAATAAATAAAAC
This sequence comes from Capromys pilorides, assembly GCA_004027915.1. Taxonomy (NCBI): domain Eukaryota; kingdom Metazoa; phylum Chordata; class Mammalia; order Rodentia; family Capromyidae; genus Capromys; species Capromys pilorides. The sequence goes on along the minus strand of PVKN010000985.1, from coordinate 3,547 downwards.
TTTTGTAGTTGCTTCCTTTATCAAAAAAGAGCCTCTGATACCCTGATACATTTCCTCTGCCTTTCTAAATGTTGGGGGGAAGTGTTCATAGTCCAAATCAGAACTCATGTCTTAGCTCATATGCTTAGGACCATTCTGAGTTTTTTGTTTGCGTATGTATAAATGAAAGTCTTATGTAAGTGGTTTTTGTTTTGTTCTTAAACATTCAACAAAACAAAATCTATAGGTGACAGCCTCATGTTTAGGATGCCATCATTCTGAGCAACCTAAGAAATCACTTCCAGTTAAGTAGAAAGTTTTCCTGAAGCCATAACCTTTTAAGTTAAATAGATAGTTTTGAGGTTAATTGGACAGTTTAAAGTAGATGCTTTCAAAGCAGCCATATCAGAATCTGTACCTGTCTTAACTCACAAAAATGCAAGTTACTTCCAAAACTGCCCCCCCAAGTCTTATCCAGCTGAGCATGGTGGCGTACACCAGCAATCCTAGCACTTGGGAGGCCGAAGCAGGAGGGTCTTGGTCTTCAAGACCAGCCTGGGCTACAAAGTGAGCACAAGGCCAGCCTGAATTGCATAACAAGACCCTGTCTCAAAAAGAGAAAAAAATATTCTTATCTCTACCAACTTCCCCAGCCGAATAAGGTAGCAAGTCAAAACTTGGTTGGTTTGTTCGTTTTGTGGGACCGGGGTTCAAACTCATGACTTTGCACTTGCCAGGCAGGCACTTGTGCCACAGAGCTATTTCCCTGGCCCCTCAATCTTTTCAATATTTTGAGTTACTGTTTTCAGCAGAAGCCAGGAAAACATCTTTATAAAAATCAAAATGTTATCCTAATGTATATTGTTTACTTTATTGTAAATAACAGTGAGCAGTGTTCAATAAATAGTTTTATATTCCTTAAAAAATAACAATAGGGTTGACCAGATAGCTCAGTGGACTAAAGCACCTGCTTAGGCAGAGTGCAGTGGCTGGAATCCAATCCTCCCACTGACCCTGACCCCAGGATGCACTGAGACAGTGACTGAAACTGGATGGTGGTGCATGCCTGTAATCCCAGTGCTTGGGAGGCTATAAACAGAAGGATCACTATGAATCTGATTTACATAGTGACAGACCCCTAAGACCTTGTTCCAAATACATAAAAATAAGTAAACAAAATAATAAATTTGTGACATGGTAACCTAAACAACATGAAAAATAAGTGTATATTTCAAAGAGAATAAAGCTAGTTTCAGAGTAACATTGTTTCAGGTTTGTGCTCTGGCCATTAATGTTAAGCAGTAGAAGAAAGGTTTCTTTTTCTGATTATCTACACTCAAACTGCTCAGTAGCATGGGCCACGTGGCCTCTAGGAAACCTTAGTGTATGCTTGTGAGAGAATCAGAGCCATAAAGGCAAGTGATATGTTAAAATAAAAATAACTTTGAGCCTATTCAAAAATGATCTGGAAACCCTCAGGCGTTCCCACACCTCACTTTTGAAACTCAGGTTGCAGGCAGTTGTCACTGACGCGGAAAGCGACCCAGGGCCCAAGAACTTTTTATAGTAATGGGTGCATATTTAGACTGGTGAATTTGATGAGGGGTGCATACCATTACTTGAACGGTCTGGAAAGGCAGTTGTGGCGTTGTCAGGATTGTCTCAGTAAGACGGAGTGTTGTTCATTGTGGATGGTGTGTTCTTTTCTTGCTCGTTTGCATTTTCTGATGCATGTTTGTGTTCTATTTTAGTAATAAGGAAAAAGTAGCTACCTTAGAGTGACATTCTAGATCCTTTGATGGGCTCCGAGGGATCAAATGAGGGCCGGTGAAGACCTCGGGTAGATGTCAAGAGGCTCCAGGTCCCTGGCTGGCCCTGTGGAAGCCCAGAGCCGGCTGCAGGCTGTTGGCTGTACCAAGTGCCTCTGTGAAGGAGGTGCTCTCAGGGTCCCAAAGGCTTCTAAGCGGGGTTTGGAGACTACTTCAAGGATCAGCTCACCAGCTTTCAGCTAGCCAGAGATGCTTCTGGGGACTAGATGCTGGTCACGTTGATCCGGCAAAAGAGTCTCCACGTTAGGGGAGGGTCACTTAAGTTAGACTCACTCCCTCACCCACTCCCACACAGCTAACCATAAACCCACTTAGAGAAAATTGGGGTCATAAAATAGGAACAAATAGGACATCTTAGGGAATAGGGCAAACGTTAAACTGCACTGCCCCACGGCAGGCAGATGGTCAACAGTATCTGGGAAACGCAAACCTTGTGACAATTCTGTGATATCCCTGGAGCATTCGGAAAACGAGGCAATATGGTTACTACAGAAACTTAAAAAGTATATAACCAGAAAGCAAAGTTCAGGCTGGTACCGACAACTGTGGGAGTCCTGACCCAAAGTCAGGGCACTGGGTTCTCAGGGTTGGCTTGTTTGTCTTGTGTTTCCTCCAATGTGTCCACACGTTCAGGTTACACCTGAGTTTGTTATCTGGATTGCTGGCGGTCCTGTTTCTGCCTCTCCTTCCCCTCATGTCACCCACGTGGAAACTCAGAGGGATCCAGACCTGGCTCTGCTGGTGCGCATCACTGCCACTATGGCCGTCCTTTCAAACTTTGTTAGCTTTGGTTTCTCGCTTGTGGTGTGGGTGGAAAGGGCCGATCCGCCAGCTAACGGCTGGGGGCGCAGCCGGCACCAAGCCGGGCCGTGCTTGCACTAGTAAGAACTCTGGTAAACTTAGGGGAGAGCTTCACTCCTTTTGTGTACTAGCATGGCCATCTTTTGGGTCGGGAGGCCATCAGAGGGAAGGCTCATCCGGTACGTGGGAGACTGTTACTGGGGAACTGGGGCATTTGGGTCAGCGCCCCTATATAGGTTCCTAGCCATGTATGGTTCAGACAGCGCCTCCGTGGCTCAGCATGTGTGCCCGTGGGCTTCCAAACCATTTTAGTAAACCCCCGTGTTGCCCCCAGCTCCTGAGGATGCTCTTGCCTCTGGCCTCCTGGCGGCGGCCCAGGCACCTCCGCTGCCCCGTCCTGCTCTTCCTGCTGAGCCTGCTGCTCGGCGCCCTCACCTACCGCATAGGTGACCACCCTCCGCACTACGACAGTGGAAAGGAGCTTCCAACCCGAAGGATTCCTGGGCAGCCATGTTCTCTAAAGCTGAAGAATGTCCAATCTGTAAACAGCTGTGTTATTGGCGCTCAGCGAATGTGTTCTTTTTGTATTTTTGAAATTTTAAAGCATTTGGCTGTAAATTAATTTCGTTTATAGATAAATGTCATCTAAATTAAAGATATGCTTCCACTAAGGTTGCCAGGTACTAAAAATAATATCAAATATGGCTTGATAAATATAATATATATTGTTGTTTGTGCATTATAATTTCAGATTCCCTCATTTATGCATATTCAATGTGTTCAGTACTGAGATTGTATTTTCATGGGTTACAAAAAAACTAAACAGAGATCTCTTAGGGTGGAGAGAGATTGTTGGACAAGACTCCAACTGATGAATCAAAACCAGCTGCTTGGAATAACATTAATGTTTTTGTTCATGAATAAGGAATACCAACAGG